>VZQC01006682.1:3029355-3061563 GCA_009823505.1 Rhizomys pruinosus | reverse complement strand
CAAAAAAAAAAAAAAAAAAAAATTGTAACCTAGAAAGGTCCTCTTGCTGCCAATCTCTCTTACATTCAGTCTCACAATATGATGCCCTCCACAATGCTATAAAATAGCAAGAAAACACTCACTACAGGTCAGAACCTTTATATTGGAGTTCCCAACTTCCAAAACTGTGAGCTGATGCATTTCTTTCCTTTATAAATTACCCAGCCTGTGCTATTGTGTAATAGAAGTAGAGAATGGACTAACACCAGGTTCACCACAGAAATTGTGAGGAATATCTCTAAGTTTAAGAATGAAGTAATGTGTTCTTGTTTTGGCAGGACATATACTAAAATTGGAATGATACAGAGAAGATTAGCATGATCCCTGTGCAAGGATGACACATAAATTTGTGAAGCATTCCATATTTTTGAAAATAAATTCCCCACGTAATATCATAGTAAAAACACTAGATGTTCAAAACAAGGACAAAATACTGAAAGCCACAAGAGAAAAACAAGTTACATATAAGGGGAAACCCATCAGAATTATAGCTAACTTCTCAGTGTAAACTATGAAAGCCAGAAGAACATGGACCAAAGGATTCCCAGTGCTAAATGACTTTAGATGCCAACCCAGATTGCTATACCCAGCAAAAATGTCAATCATAGTTGAAGGAGAAAGAAAAATCTTTCATGTCATAAACAAAATGAAAGAACAATGTCAAAAAACCAACACTTCAGAAAATACTTGAAGCAATCCAAAGAACAGAGGAAAGGAGCAACTATCCTTAAGCAACCCAAGAGAGAAATTACTCAAAGCATATTAGAGTAAATAAATACCTAGACCAAGAATGCAAACAAAAAATAAGTTGAAAGGAAACAACACGCATCTCTCAATAATAACCTTAAATATTAATCATCTAAACACCCCAATCAAAAGACATAGACTGGGTGAATGGATTAGGAAACAGAATCCATCTATATGCTGCCTACTAGAAATCTATCTCACCCTCAAGGACAGATGCCACCTTAGAGTAAAAGGATGGAAAAAAAATATTCCAAGCAAATGGTACCAAAAAGCAAGCAGGAGTGGCTATTCTAATAGCAGACAAAATAGACCTCAGTGTAAAATTAATCAGAAATGACAAGGAGGGTCATTATATCCTTATCAATGGAATAATTAACCAGGAGATTTTACAGTCTTAAATGTTTATGCCCCAAACTATGATGCATCGAACTTTATAAACACAACCCTTCAGGACCTCAAAACACAGATTAGTCCCAGCATGCTAATAATGGGGGACTTCAATACCCCACTGAGTCCCTTGGATAGGTCAACTGGACAAAAAATAAATGGAGAGACATCAGAACTGTACAACACACCAAATAGACTTCAGAGATATCTACAGAATATTCCACCCAAACAACAGAGAATATACTTTCTACTCAGAGCCCCATGGAACATTCTCCAAAATTGACCACATACTGGGACACAAAAGAAATGTCAACAAATACAAAAGGATTGAAATTATCCCATGTATTCTATCAGACCACAGTGCAATAAAGCTCAGTATTAACACCAGGGTAAGCCCAACTAACTATAAGAACACATCGAGACTAAACAACATGATCCTGAATAATCAGTGGGTCAGGGAAGAAATAAAGAATGAAATAAAAGCATTCCTGTAACTAAATGAAAATGACAATACAATACAATAAAACCTGTGGGATACATTAAAGTCAGTCCTAAGAGGGAAATTTATAGCCCTAAGTGTCCACATTAAAAAAACAGAAAGAGAACAAGTAAATTATCTAACACTGCAGCTAAAAACACTTGAGACACAACAACAAATTAACCCCAAATCCAACAGACAGGAATAAATAACAAAAATCAGAGCATAAATCAATGAAACAGAAACAAAGAAAAAAATACACACAAAAAAAACAACAATGAATCCGAAAGCTGGTTCTTTGAAAAGATAAACAAAATAGACAGACCTCTAGCCCAATTAACCAAAAGAAAGAGCAAGCAACTCCAAATCAATAGTGCTCATGATGAAAAGGGAAACATCATAACAAAGAAAAGATCCAGACAATCATACGAGAATACTTCAAAAACCTATACTCTAATAAGTTTAAAAACCTAAGAGAAATGGATGAATATCTGAAACCCTGGGAACCCACAAAGCTTAACCAAGAAGAGATTGACAGCTTAAACAGACTCATAATATTTGAGGAAATTGAAGATGTAATAAAAAACCTCCCAACTAAAAAAAGCCCAGGCCCAAATGGTTTCACAGCAGAACTCTGTAAGACATTTAAAGAGGTCTTACAGCCATTACTACTCAAACTGTTCAGAAGGCTACAAACAGAAGGAATTCTCCCAAATTCCTTCTATGAAGCCAGCATCACTCTAATACCAAAACCAGACAAAGATACAACTATAAAAAAAGCTATATAGACCCATTTCATTAATGAACATAGATGCGAAAATTCCGAACAAAATATTTGTAAATCATATACAGACCCACATCCAAAAGATCATCCAACATGAATCCAACAAGTTGCATTCATACCAGAGATGCAGGGATATGTAAATCAATAAATATCATAAAACACCTAAATGTACTAAAAGACCAAAACTACATGATCATCTCAATTGGTTCAGAAAAAACCTTTGACAAGATCCAGCCCTTCATATTTAAAGTTCTAGAGGGAATAGGACTGAAGGGAACATTCCTCAACAAGATCAAAGCCATATATAGTAAACCCACTGCCAACATCATCCTAAATGAAGAAAAATGAGAAGCAGTCCCCTTAAAGGTGGGAACCCTGCAAGGCTGCCCCTTCTTGACACGCCTCTTCAACATAGTTAGTGCTTGAAACAGTTGCTAGGGCAATAAGAAAAGAGAAGGAAATTAAAGGAGTACTAATTGGAAAAGAGGAAGTTAAATTATCCCTTTTTGCAGATGATATGACAGTTTACTTAAGGGATGCTAAAAACTCCACCAGAAAACTCCTAGAAATGATTAAGAGTTTCAGTAAATTGGCAGGATTCAAAATTAACCTAGAAAAATCAGTAGCCCTTCTTTACACCAACAAGAAGCAACTGGAGAAGGAATATAAGGAGAACTTACTACTAACAATAGACTCAAAAAATAAATAAATAAATAAATAAATAAATAAATAAATAAATAAATAAATAAATAAAATACCTGGGAACAAACCTAACCAAAGACACCAAAGACCTCTACAACAAAAGTTTTAAACCCCAAAGTAGGATATTGAAGATTACATCAAAAGATGAAAAATCCTCCCATGAACATGGTTTGGAAAAATTAATATCGTAAAAATGTCCATTTTACCCAAATTGATATACAGATTCAATGCAATCCCAATCAAAATTTCCATGAGTTTCTTCATAGACTTGGAAAAAAATCCTTAAATTCATATGGAAAAACAAAAGACCCCAAATAGCTAAAGCAACCCTGAGTGAAAAGTGCAATACAGGGGGCATTGCTTTACCAGACTTCAAGCTATATTACAGGGCTATAGTTATAAAGACAGTCTGGTACTGGCACAAAAACAGACCCATTGACCAATGGAACAAAATCAAAGATCCAAACTTGAGCTCATACAATTTCAGCACCTCATTTATGACAAAGGGTCCAAAAAAGGCTCAATGGAGGAAGGATAGCATCTTTAGCAAATGGTGCTGGGAAAACTGGATCACCATTTGTAAGCCCCTACTTCCAAAGATCTCAATGTGGAAACCCTTAACCCTGAAGGTAATAGAAGAAAAAGTTGGCAGCAACCTATAATACAAAGGCGTAGAAACAGGCTTTCTAAATCAGACAGCAGCTGTGCAGAAAATAAGGTCAAAAGTTGACAAATGGGACCTCATCAATTTCAAAAGCTTCTGTACAGTGAAATAAACAATTAAGGAAGTGAAGAGAAAACCAGAGAATAGGAGGAAGTCTTTTTTTTTTTAAGTTTTCTTTTTTTTTTAATTTTTATTCTTTTTTTTTTGCACATTTCCCTTTCCCTTCCCCCCACCCCCACCCCATCCCAGATCATGCATTCTGCCATAACTGTCCTGCATCTTTCTCTCAGTTTTTTTCATTTTTTAGCTATAAGTGATAATCCATGAGTACAAGCATCCTTCGTGCAAAACCAATCTGCAGGCTGTTGTGCCCAAACCCCCACAGCCCCACCATCCAGTGGGGGGTGACGGGTTGTTTGTTCAATCAAGTTGATCAAATGAGTGTCCAGACTACATTGCTGTAGTTTCACGAGGAAGTCTTTATCAGTGATACATCTGACAGAGCATTAATATCCAGAATTTATAAACTACTCAAAAAACAAAGAAGGAAACAAATGACCTACTCAAAAGATGGAGTCAATAGCTGAACAGAGACATCACCAGTGAGGAAGTAAAGACGGCTGAGAAACATCTTAAAAAGTGTTCAACATCATTAATAATTAAGGAAATGCAAATTAAAACCACTCTCAGATATCACCTCACTCCAATAAGATCAAGAAAACAAAAGATACCAAAGGCTGGGGAGGTTGTGGGGAAAGGGGAGCACTCATCCACTGCTGGTGCAAATGTAAACTCGTACAACCATTATGGAAAGCTGTGTGGAACCCTTAAAAGACTCAGAATGAGCCTACCACCTGACTCAGTCATACCACTCCTGGGTATATACACACAAGACTCATCCTACTGCAAAGATACATACACATCTATGTTTACTAGAGCACTCTTTACAATAGGGAAGAGCTGGAACCAACCCAAATGCCCCTCAACAGATGAGTGAATAACAAAAATGTGGTACATCTACACAATGGAGTTCTATTCAGTGGCAAAGAAAGATGACATCATGAACTTTGTAGGTAAATGGATAGAACTCGAAGCTATTATGCTAAGCAAAGTAACACAGTCCCAGAAAAAATGGCGAGTGGTTTCCCTCATTTGTGGATGCTAACTCCAAATCCCCTGTTGAAAGGCAACCTGAGCAATATTATTGTTATATTTCATTTTATCTGAAAGCAACTGTGTTGTTATAATATAAATCTCTTAACGGGCTCTAGAATCCACCTACCACTTATTTTCAGACTCTGTAATTACTGTATATGGGTAGAAGGCACATATCCATATTTTAGATTAATATAAAATTAAAGGGGAAAAATGTGAATTCCTAAACATATTTTGGAATTAACATACATTTTATTCTCAGAGGTCATAATTTTGATACATATGTGATGGTTATATAGGCATATGTTAGAGCAATACAAAGGGGAGGGGAAAACAACAACATAAAGACTCGGTCAAAAAATGACTGATATAGTTAAACTCTGACCAAAACAACAAGCTTCTGCAGTAAAAAAAATAAACTTTGGAAAGACTGAGAGAAAAATGCAAAACATGTATGGCAGAAGGCATGAACAGGGGTGTGGTGGGGCAGGGAATGTGTCTAAATTGGACTGAAAGATAATGGATGAAGTACACAAATCATCAATAAAAGTATTTAAAAAGAAAGAATGAAGTAATGTATTCTGCAAGACCCACCTAGTTTATGTAGTACACATAATTGAGAATTAAGCAAGGACATGATGTGGATCACTCCAGGTATAGTTAAAACCTTTAGTGATTGCATCATCCCTGCTATTACTCCTTACACCAGTGTATAATATTCCTCATTGATTATTTCTTATAGCAGTAGAGGGTGGGGCTGTTTCAGGGTTTCTCTTTACCAACCTGCATTATGATAGCTCTTACTCCACAGACCAGGAACCCAATGTATGTTTTATTTCATGTGCCAATTACATGGATTCCAAACATGAACTAAGGACCAATAAATGATCATTGGGTGGTCTACGATCACTGAGTAAGTATGAGCTTGGATTTAGTCAGGATTCAATTTATTTCTTATGTAAAAAGGACTCAGGCCATATTCTTGCTTTGGAATTCAGAATATCATTGTAAGCTTTGACTCTGTATCCAATAGTTCTCAAAATATTTATCTAGTCACTTTCCTAACAAATAATGACCATAAGTCGCTTTGGACAAGAAATAGAAGAATTACTATAGCACATAGTTTATAGCATACAGTGTACGTTACTTGCCATGGTTTATAGGGTCCCTTCCTCCACAAAAAGTCTAACCCTTCAGTCAGTGAGTTCCGTATTTGAAAATTTGCTCAGAATTAAGAATTGAACAAGGGATTCCTAACTATATTTGAGTGACCATACTCAGAGTTACTTTTCTGTTACTTTGATAGGACACCATGACGAAGGCAACTTATACAAGGAAGAGCTTATTTGGCTTATGATTCCAGAGGAAAAAGGATCCATCATGGTGGGGAGGCATGGCAGAAGGCAGCCACAGCAGGAAACTGAGGGCTCACATATTCAAGCAGCCACAGGAAGCAGAGGGCCAGACTGAAAGTATGCATGGCTATATACTCTCAAAACTCACCCACAGTGATATGACTCCTCTGGTAAGGCCGCACCACCTAAAACCTCCCTAATCAATGTTACCAATGAGGGAAATTTATTCAAACAACCACAGTTACAAATGCCAAGCAGAACCATTCTTAGCTTTCTGCTTATTTTGCTTCTAGAAATATCATTATTTATTAAACATTTCTGTAATTACATGAAGATTGAGCTCTGTGGGTAATCCTTTTTACCTTATTGATCATCTTGGTATTTATGGCCTCTTGGTATATGGTAATTAAGTACTGCTACCTAGCTGTTGCTCCAGAGGTCCAATACTAATGAACCAGCTTGTTGATAATTTATCCCACCATCATCCTTAGGGTATAGTTGAGATGTGTCGTGTCCTCAAACATTAGCAATCCAGACACATCTCTCATCAGTGTATCACCTTGATGAATAAGATCTCCTCTGGGCCTTCCAAGAGAATACAGTAGTGTCAGTTGTTTTTATATAATCTTTCCATTCCAACAGCTACACATCTTTAAGCTTCTTCTTTTGTTTTATTTGTGTGTGTGTGTGTGTGTGTGTGTATGTGTGTGTGTGTGTGTGTGTGTGTGTTTGTTTCTTTGATACTAGAGACTCTATTCTAGAGAGAGCTGTAGCTCCAGGAAATACTAATCTCTTGCCAGGATTCAAAAGCATTGTCAAGAACAAATAGAAATGGGCTTAATACATGACAGTCAAATGTTCTACCCACTGAGCTATATCCCCAGCTCCCTTACTTTTTTAAATTCTTTCATATACTATCTTTCCAGAGCCATATTTTCTTTGTCCATCTGTATGCTGATGAGCATCTACATTGATTCTACTGATTGCTTTGAAGAATAAATAGCAATAAATATGAATGTGAAAGTATCTCTATGATGCACCTTTGAGACCTGTGCATATAAAACCAAGTGTGCTATATTTGGGTCAACATGCAAGTCATATTTTTGGTTCTTTCATAAATAAAGACTCATAGCTGGTCAAAGTCTAGAGAATAAGTGATGGCATGCTTAAACCTAAATGTGATATCTATATCACAGCTCCTTCCCTGAAGGCTAAGGGAACATTGTCGAAGAGGGAGAAAAGAGAGTGTAAGGGTCAGAGGTTGGGAAGAACTTCCATGAAACAGTGTCACTTGGACATGACAGGGCCATTGCACCCATAAATTCGCAGCAGCAGTGGTTTCTTTTACAATATAATGCTGGTGAACATTCCAGAAAATGGGGAGGGATTCACAACACCCCACCTCTAATTGATGGCTGCATGGAGACAGTCATTTTTCTCCAAGAGTGTGGTCCCCAGTAGGTTACAGGGTTCCAGTGGATAGCCCTATATCATACACATATAGGCAGCACTAATTAGACTTACTGGGTTATAAAAATTGAAGACAATTAATGTTGGGAGAAGGACATGGTGGAGAAGGTTGTGACAGGGGAAGAAGGGGAAAATGGGAGGCGAATATGAAAAAAATATATTCTATGCATGTATGAAATTCTCTAAAAAATAAATAAAATATATTTTTACAAAAATAAACAGAGAATATTAAAGCACAAAATTGAATTTAGAGAACTGACAAAATAAAGAAAATTAGAAAAATCACCAGAAGAACTTAAAAGTAGAGATGAAGAAACTCTATGCACCAGCTATGGCCTCTTGTACCAAGCCTCCCTACCACTCCCAGGATGTTTGCTCCAGGAGCCCAAACTACATGGCCTCTTGTAGCAAATAGGAGACCCAGTTTCCCATGCTTACGTCCTCCTAGGTGCTATGGAGTTCCCTACACCAGCCTTGCTTTTAGACTAGGTCACATAGAAAACAGATGAGGTAAATAAGGTAGAGAAAGTAGATCGTTCAGTAAAAGTCAACAATAAATTTTTTTAAAACATGTGAACAGATGTACAACACCTATAGGATACCATGGAAAAGACCTAATCTTTGTTTTTTTTTTAATTTTATTCATTTCTTTTACATGTATGAATGCACTGTCTGCATGTAGGTCTGTGCACCTGTGTCGTGCAATGCCGTGGATGTCAGAAGAGGGCATTGGATTCCCCTGGAACTGGAGTCAAAGATGGTTCTCAGCCACCATGTGGGTGCTGGGAATCGAACCCGGGTCCTCTGCAAGAGCAGTCAGCACTCTTAACAGCTAGGCCATCTCTCCAGCCCCCATAAAGACCTAATCTTTGGATTATGGGCATAGAAGGAGAAGAATGCCATAGCAGAGACATAGAGAATACTTTCAATGAAATCACAGAAGAAAATTTCTCAAACATAAAGAAATGCCCATTCAGTTACAAGAGGCCCACAGAATACCAAATAGAGAAGACCAATAAAGAAATGCATAACATTATTAAAACATTAAAAATAGATTAAAGAAAGCACATTGAAAGCTGCAATGGAGAAAGTTGAAGTCACTTATGAAGATAAAACCCTCGGAATAACACCTGATTATTTGACAGAAATTTTTAAATACAAAAGGGCCTGGAAAGATGTATTTCAAGTTCTGAAAGATGACAATTGTCAACCCAAACTATTATATCCAGTAAAACTATGGAAGGAAAATCAAAACTTTCCATAATAAAAACAGATTAAAGGAATCAATAAGACAAGCTCTATAGAGGACACTGGAAGGAACATTTTATTTTGAAGACAAACATAAACACACCCAAGAGGTCAGAGAAGATAAACAATTCCATAACAGTTCATCAAAAGAGGTCTGAGAAAACAACATGAACAACAAAAAGTCATAGGAATTAATACACATCATTCAATAACTCTTAATATTAATGGTCTTATTTCCCCAATTAATGAGACAGAGTCTAGGAGACAGGATAAGAAATACTGTACCTATTCTAACATCTGACAAAATGGACTTCAAATCACAACTAGCCTGAAGAGATAAGGCAGGGGTACTCTATACTCATCAAAGGAAAAATCCACCAACATGGTATTACAATTCTAATCATATATACACCAAACACACGTACACCCAATTTCATGAAACAAATACTATTGTATCTAAAACCACAGATTAACCCCAAAACAGTGATATTGAGTGATTCTAATAACTCAATGACACCAATAGAGAGATCATTCCAACAAAAGATAAACAGAAATACTGGAGTTAAATGGCATCATAAATTAAATGGAGTGAACAGAACAGACATTTACAGAACATTCTGCCCCAAAAGTCAAGAATACAAATTATTCTCAGCAGCCAATTAAACCATCTCCAGAATTGACTACATATTAGGACAAAGCAAGCCTCAACAAATATTGAAAATTGAAATATCATCCTTCATTCTGCATTCAACCATAATGGAATAAAATTAGATATCAACAGCAACAGAAGCTTCAGAAAACACATGAATCCATAGAAATGAAACAACATGCTATTGAATGACAGTTGGCTCAAGGAACATATCAAGAAGGAAATTTAAAAATTTCTAGAATTGAATGAAAATAAAAATACAATTTACCAAAATATAAGAGTCAGAATAAAGAATCATAAAGACATACTTTAAAATTGTAAGGGAGGGGCATAGAGATATGGCTCAGAGGTTAAGAGCACCGGCAGAGGATCTGGGTTCAATTCTCAGCACCCACATGACAGCTAACAACTCCATCATAACTCCAGTTCCAGGGGATCCAACACCACCTTCTGAGTTCTGTGGACACTGCAAAACATGGGCACACTTACAGACATGCAGGCAATACAGTCATACACACAAACTAAAAACAAAATATTTTTTAAAACTTTCAGCTTAAAAAATGTAAGGAAGAATCTACTATTATTATCGTGATAAATGGACATAGTATTAAACTGACTCCTAGTGACTTAGTGTTATAGCCATAGATTAGGGGATCTCTCAACTCTCACCAGAGAAACTTCTTCCTACAACAGACAGTGGTTAACACAGAAACCTACAACTGATCAATGTGCCCAAAATAAGAAGTTTTGGAGTGCTTGCCTTAAATGGACACCTATATCACATCCTTTGCCCCCAAGGCTCCGGGATCATTGCAGAAGAGGTGGCATAGAGATTGTAAGAGCCAGAGGTGGTAGATGAATATGAAGAAAACGTGTTGGGCAGACCCATCAGGGCAGTTGCCTACAGTGCTTGTGACAGCATGCCTAAGACCTTTGAAAGCCCAAGACAGACAAAAACCAAGCATCGAGGTGGGGTGGGCAAGAAGGCCTAGCCTTATCTGAGGAACTATTGGCAGTTGATACTCCAGGAAAAGGGAGAATCCATTTTCTTTAATGATACAATGCTAGGTATGTTGACTAAGCTCCGGGGTATGGACCCACATAACACAACATTTAGGGAGCACAAATTCAGACTCCATATGCCTTAAAAATAGAGGTCATGAAGTGAGGGGGTGGGGATGAAGTGGGTTTGAAAGGAGATGGGGGAGTTCCCAGTTGGAAGAAGGGAATTCTGGACTAAGGAATGCAGCTGCTAGAAGCTAGAAAAGGCTCAGAAACAGATTCTTCACTTTAGCCTCCAACAGAAATGCTGCCCTGGAGTCCCATATTAGGCTTCTGACAACCAAAAAAAAAATATTTTTGGTCTTTTCAAGACAGAGTCGCCCTGTAGCCCAGCTGTCCTGGAACTCACTCTGTAGACCAGGCTGGCCTTGAACTCACAATGATCCTCCTGCCTCTGCCTCCTGAGTGCTAGGATTAAAGGCGTGTGCCACCACGCCTGCCTGGCCTGCCAACCAAAATTGTAAAGCAATAAACTTGTGCTGTTAAGAAAAAAACAAACAAACAAACAAAACAAACAAACAACCCTCTGCATTCTGGTACACACACACACACACACACACACACACACACACACACACCACCCCCACCTGCTCTTGGATTAGCTAAGGTAGGGAATTGCAAATAAAGGAATTTTTCAAGTGGAAAAAAAAGTCTTTTTTGTATTAACCTAGAAAGACAGATGCTACATGTCATCTCTCACATGTAGACACTAACATTTAATCTTTAGATATATGTTTAAGTTAGAGTACCCCCAGAAGTCAGGAAATGAGTAAGGGACCATGGGGTGGGATTTCAAGATAAGGGAGATAGAATGAATGTAGTATGGAGGCAGAAAGAGAACATAGAATAGGAAGGGTTAAATGAGGGAGAGAATGGGAGGGCAGGGTAGTGGAAGGAGTGTGGGAGGAACAATGACTTTTGAAAATGCCATAGGAAACTTACTATTGTAGAAACATCTTAAAATATATACATATACATGTTTAAAAGGCGTTTAGTTTTTCCAGTTGTGGTTGCATGCACTGATAGGATTTACTGAATGAGGGAGAGGCAGGAGAATCTGAAATTCAAGGCCAGCCTGGGCTACACACTTTGGGGGCTAGAGAGATGGCTCAGTGGTTAAGAATGCTGACTGCTCTTGCAGAGGAGCGGGGTTCAATTCCCAGCACCCACATGGCGGTTAAGAACAGTCTTTAAGCTGGGTATGGTGGGGCACACCTTTAATCCTAGCACTCAGGAGGCAGAGGCAGGCAGACCTATGAGAGTTCAAGGCCAGCCTGGTCTACAGAGTGAGTTTCAGGCCAGCTGGGGCTATATGGAGACAGAGACCCTGTCTCAAAAAAAAAAAAAAAAAAAAAAAAAAAAAAGAGTTTAAATGGAGTAACAAGTGCAGTGACAGTTATGGGTTATCTCATTTGAGTCATTGGTAATTTGTATCCTAGAGACTCCCACGAATATTAGACTATTGTAATTGCCCTTGATTACCCTCCAGAACTTGATGGTAGGAACATATTGCAGAAGATACCATATACTTTGGTCACAGGACATGGATAAATCAAGCTGTTACTACTGATATAAAAGTTTCATCCTTAAATGCCAGCTTTCCTAAGCCTGGTGGTTCTATACATACCAGTAGGGGCTGAAAAGTAATCAGCAGTCTAACCCTGCAAGCAACAATAATAACTGGTCTGGCAAGATATGCTCACTGATGCAACAGTAGCAAAAATGTTATGGAAGTAGCTAATAAGTTTCTGGTTGGATTTAAATCCTTCTCCACAAGATGAAACTCCTGACATGGTAGCATTAATTGGGTAGAAAACCTGAGTCTGCACTAGGGGAGAACCTAATACTATTATTCTTAGAATTAGAAATAGTAATATTTTTCCCACTAAGCTCTTAAGCTTTTTCTTTTTCTTTTTCTTTTTCTTTTTTTTTCCTTTGGTATTTTTGGGAAAAGGTCTCTCTGTAACCCCTGCAGGTCTGGAACTCACTATGTAGACAAAGCTGGCCTTGATCTCCAGAGATATGCCTGTGTCTGCCTCCTGAGTGCTGGGACTAAAGGCATGCACCACCATGCCCAGCAGTTTTTTGGTTTTTTTTTTTTGTTTGTTTGCTTGTTTTGTTTTGTTTTTAATTTTTTTAAATTTTATTTATTTCTGTATGTGTATGAATGTACTGTCTGCATGCAGGTTTGTGCACCCGTGTCGTGCAATGCCATGGAGGTCAGAAGGTGTCGGATTCCCCTGGAACTGGAGTTCTCCTGAAATTGGAGTTTCAGAAGGTTCTCAGCCGCCATGTGGGTGCTGGGGATTGAACCCGGGTCCTCTGTAAGAGCGGTCGGCGCATCTTGTGTATGTCTTTATACACATAGATTAGTCAGTCTCTCAGCCCTCAACAGAGAAGCTTCTCTTTGAAGTGGATTGTGATTAATGTAGAGACCCACAACTGATGAACATGCAGGGAATAAGAGAATGAAACAGGATTTGTCAGACATGAAAGGACCATTGCACACATAAACTCCAAGTGGCTGTGATTGCATGTGTAAGTACAAGATCAAGCCAGTCATAATCCCAGCATGGATTTTGGAAGTAGTCACAAAAATCTTATCCCTTAGCTATTAGCAATTGATGGCTGTTGGGGGATGGAGAGTCAAATTTTCTCAGTGATGTAGATGATCTCAACTGCATGTACATACATGCAGATTTAAATGGAATCTGTTTTTTTTTAAGAGACCTGAAGTAAGGAAGGAAAAGAGGTAGGGAGATAAGAGAGGAATTGTAGCAGAGGGAATGGGGGGAATTTTATTAAAACACATTATATTCATGTACAAAATTGTCAAATAGTAAAAAATTAAAAAGTTGTGCCTGGCAGCTACGGGACCTGAAAAGATTACACAGCTCTGAAAAAAGGAACCAGGGGGCCCTTGCAGTTTTGTCTGCTTTATTTCTTCATCCACACAGGAGCTCTAAAGACACAGAGAGCTCTGCTTTTATATTCATACTTATTAGAGCCCCAGATGAATATTTATAGAACAATGAACAATAAATAATAAAATGGCCAGAATGTATTAGTTCAGTGAAACATGAACAAGATAGCATTATTGCCATAATATGCTCTGCTGAGAGAAGTGTCTCCTGAGAAACTAAGGGAGTACCCGCATTCTGGAGACAACTCCTCAGCAAGCCTTCTTACATAAACTTCCTCATGAGACAGGGCTGTCTAGGCATACATACTCAAGGTTACAGCTTAATTTACCAAACATTTTTAAAGTCATAGGAACACTATTTCACAGTTCCTACAAAAAGTAAAAAAAAAAAAAAAAGAAAAAAAANCAACCAACAATAATTCTAGATCCATGGAATCTGAAGCCTTACTATGTTCTCCATGGGCACCAACACTTCTGTGAACCTATCTACACACAAACACACATATACATACATGTAATTTAAAATAAAATAAATCTTAGAAAACAAAGCCTGTCACTAATGGCAACTAAATTGAAAGCCAAAGGGAAAGAACCAGCCCTATGTTTTATAAGTAGGTACTTGGCTTGACCAGGGAAATTTTATTCATTTGGTGCTAGGAACAGAATCCCCAAAGCTTCCAAAATCCCTGAAGCTTGGCCAGAAAATGGATATATTGCTTCGAACAAGATAATCAAATCCAAATTCAATAAATGACTATTGAGATTTCTATAAACTGTGACATTTGTGTCAGCCAGTCAGCTACAGTTCAGGCACAAGCATTTGATTTTGGATCATTTTACGAAAGTCAAAAGTACTTTTCACATACATTCTAATTTAAAAGCATAATGTAGGGATGATTGACCATGTCTGAGATAAGATATGATGTGGCTGCTTCCAAGAGATGTTATATGACACTATTCTATGAAACCACAGTAGAATACGTCAAGCCTTACTTTGTGACTTAAACAAGAAATAATGAGATGGAGTGCACATCTACTTCAGGATTCCAATGAGAAATGGTACTATTTGCCATGTGGACACTCCTGAGCATTTGTATATCGTCTAAGTTTATGATAATGTTTAAAAATCTTTTTATGTTGATAATTATAATAAGTTAGGAATTTCTAAGAAAATAACCTTTAATTTAGAAAGTTATATACCAACATATTTGAAACCTATGCTGGGGCTGGAGAGATGGCTCAGCAGTTAAGACCATGTAATGTTCTCCTGGGTTCAGTTCCCAGCACCCACATGATGGCTAACAACCATCTGTAACTCCAGTTTCAGAAGATCCAATACTGTCTTCTAGCTTCTACAGGCATTGCACAAATGTGGTGTGCTTACATGCATGCAGGCAAAACATTTATACACATAAAAAATAAGTAAATAAAAAGTAATAAATAAACTTGGTCTGTTTTTTATTTATTTTTGTTCTATTTATTATTTTTATTTTATGTGTATGGATATATTGCCTGCATGTATGTAAGTACACCCATGTCATGCAGTGCCCATGGAGGTCAGAAGAGGGTGTGGAATTCTCCTGGAATGGAGTTACTAACAATTGTTAGCCACTATGATGGTGCTAGGAATTGAACCTGGGTCCTCTGCAAGAGAGCCCTTGACCATTGAGTCATCTCTCTAGCCCCCTGGGCTCATTTTAAATTGCTAAACTGTTGAAAGTTCTTTTCCTCTTCTTATAGATGAATGCAACTCTTCTTTTCTCTATTATCCTCAGAATAGCCTGTAATTCTACTTTAAGCTGCCACATCATAATGTAACTCAAATAAGGGAGGAAATTTTATGGTGGAAAATCTAAAGTCATGTGTTTTCTAGTGCCTGTGTTGTACCTAGACTTTGGGGATGGGCACAGAGGTTATAATCAATCCTCAAAATTCAAATGTTAGAGAATTAGTCACTTCTGCTTTTTATCCTATCACTTAGCTCTTTTTGCCTCAAACACTATCATGTTATATAATTCAAGTTAAGGGCTAGAGAGATAGTTCAGTGATTAAGAGGACTGACTACTCTTGTAGAGGACCAGGGTTCAATTTCCAACACCTATGTGGTGGCTAAAAACCATTTCTTACTCCAGTTCCAAGGGATCCAGCACCTATTCTGAACTCTGTGGGCATTTCATGACACAGGTGCACTTACACACATGCAGGCAATACATTCATACACATAAAATAAAAATAATAAATATTTTTTAAAAGAGAATTCAAGAAGTTAAATACATTTGAAAGTGAATTATTCTCCTGAATTCATGGGTATCATGTTTCTTCTGCCAGTGCAGGTATGTAACCACTGTTATTAGACAATCTTCCCAGAAATATATTAATTCCTACAAAATGAATCTATATATTACTCTCCATTTTTATTTACAAGTGGCAGAAAGCAAAATAGAGCCTACTGTCTGGGAAAAAGTAGACAGACAGACCCCAGGACACTAACTCTAAGAAGTACCCCAATCTTCTAGAAAAATAAAATGGTAGTGGTTCACAGTTATTATTAATCCCCCAGAGAATGTTCCTTGAGCCAAGGCCTACATAACCCAGTTAGTGATTTCTAAATTCCAAAGATCTGGTTATAATTCTATTGTATGTTTGTAGGTTTTATGGGCTTCTGCTTATGTAGATGCATGGACAGAGATACTTATTTCCTGCCTTGGGAAGACATAAAGGTCCAGTCTAAAAAATGAGCTAGGAGAACATTTTTAAGGCCTTGGGTACTTTTTACTAGTTGTAGAAGAAGAATTTCCACGTGTTTCATTGTTTTAAAACATTTCATTCTAGAAGTAAAATTGTAAGGTTAGAACCCAGATATCCAGAAAGAACTACGGGAGTTAGCATCTGAATCCAGGGAGAGGTGAGGTGATTTATCTCATGTTCAGGGCTCAGGAACTGCACTAATAATTTTGGAGTCAGAGTTCAATAGGAGGAGCACTATTCTAGCTCATGTTACTGAAACTTGGGAGCCTGTGAGTAAGGAGTGTAAATGAGAGGAGATTGTTGCTAAGTTCTTTAAGAGGCAGTATGCTCCTATTCATAAGAGTGCTTAAAGCTGCTATCAGACATGGAAAGTGACAGCATGTTTTCCTTTTGCTTAATAAGACAAATCCTTTAGTCACAGATTGGCCATGTTTTATCTCAACACCCACCAAGGGTCTTAATAGGGTAAGATAGAAGAGAGAGTTCCATTGGCTTTTAGCAATGTTCACAGTAAAAGCCAGAAGCTCTCACCTTAGTTCACAAAGTCCTATAGGATTGAACTTCACACCACCTAACGTCTTATTACTCTCCACTCCTTCTCAGGATACCTTTCCTGTTCCCAGAAAACAGGTACTTCCTGCATCTGTAGCTCAAGATTCCCTATCCCGTTGTTCCTTCTGCTTAGAAAGATTCCTACACTTTCAAAACCTTGAAACCTGTACAGCTTATTCATTGCCCTTATTTGGCCTCTACAAAGTTCTTCTGATACTTAATACCCCATCTTTTCATTCTGTCTTCCTATGTCTCTGTTTTCATTTTTTACAACACAGTCACCATCTCCTAACATGATGTCAAACATTGTAGTTGTTTCTTGTTTTTATTCTTCCACCTACAACAAAAGCATACAGAGATCTTTAGCATCTTCTATGACATAGTGGGCATATTTATAAGAATGCATGTAGAATGAAAGCACTTACTCAGTCTCCAAATGGTTTATATGGCTGGCCAGCTCCAGCTCAGTCTCTCTATTTACAGCAGAAAATGTGGATTCACTAAGTAAGGGAATAATTAATGAATTGAAGAGTTTCAAAACTGTTAGCTTACAGGCTGCCTGGTTTAGTTCAGAGGAAGGGCCAGGGTTTTGAAGTTTCCATGTGTCTTTAAGTATATAGTCTGAGGATATTTGATTGAGTAATTTGGAAGGCCCACTGTGTGAGGAATAGAGAGTTGAGTATTATGCTTGTTTAATATCTTTACCTTATCTGGACCAGTGAAGCAGACAACCAAAAAGGAGATAAGAGAAGTCAGTTTTCTCTGGGAAACTAAGAAGAAGGAATTAGATACACTGAAGCAGTGTTAGAAGAATACAACAAGTTCCTAAACATCTAAATCCTAATTCCCTTTGCCTTTCTAAACTCTGAGTTCCAGACACTCAGATTTTTCAATGTGTATCTCAGGCCCACTTGGGTATTCTGTGACCCAACTTTCAATTTCTACCTCATATCACCCTTTCACTTTGATGACAGTAAGTGTCACACAATTATTTTCCTATTTTGATATTTTGCATTGTAGCCCTTATGTCCACCTGACTCAATATATCTACATCTTTTTATCAGAGTTATTTAAAGCACTGTAAGATATATGTAAAATCAAATTCATTCTGTGCCATATTCATACTGCCTTTTGCAAATGTCATGGTCCTTTAGCATTTACAGGGAATGTGGACACAACAGAGGAAAGAGGTATTTTAGAGTGCCCTTCATTAAGCAGAGGGAATATCTGGGCCTCATCTGGGTCTTGCAAAGATTTTTCATGTGACATCACACAAGTCTTTGCCCTGAAATTGGAGTTTTAGGAGTATTTCAAGGCATCTCCTGAATTCTAAATATAATAAATTTATTGGCTTTGAGCTATTATGTTGGCAGAAATTTAATAGAGCAGCAATAGGAAATGAAGTCAGAAGCAATAGGGTATACAATGTAGGGTCCAAGGGTTGGAGATAAAAATCAGCACCGTGCACCTGGCATGTAGTCAATCTAGCTTCATATATTTATGTTTGTACCTATAGAATTGCTCTTAAGCTGGGTCAGAGAAGCCTCTTTTTACGGTAGGTGATAGATAATGCAGAGACTCATACTTGGTCAATGTGCTGAAAATAAGTGACTCTTGAGTGCTCAGCTCTAAATGGAACATGTATATTAGTCTCCCTTAGGCTGAGAGAGCATCACAGAAGAATGAGTAAAAAGACTGTGAAAGCTGGAGGATGGAAAGCAGAACTATGAAATGGTGTCTTCTGGATATGGCATAGCTGTTCTGACTATGAACACATACCAGCTCTGGCTACCTGCACAAAATCTGTACCAAAAAAGACATGAAAGGAGAAGGCCAATAAGTTAGGAGGAAAGAGATCAAAGGAGTGGGGGGAGAATAAGAGAGGGTAATGGGTAACGGAGGTAAATATGATCACAAAACTTTGCATACATGTATGAGATTGTCAAAAATTAATAATACAAAGGAATGTGCTCCTTATACACTCTAGATAGTGAATAGCTACATTACGTTGAATAGTATAACATGGAGAATTGTCCCAGTCCATTCAGAGACATCAGAATGGAAGAAATCAGATTGCACACAGACACTCAGAGCATGTAAAAATAACAGGAAAAATCAGTATGTAACACTTGCTCCTATAAGAACATATTTCAAATTTACACTACATATGGAAGAGTTTGATATTCTAGATATCTATGTAATCCCTATCAATGACAGAAACATGTATGTGACAGAGAGTGATTATTAATAATGTAGCTGAATCATGAGTACATGTGATTCTGTGAGGAGAGCATTATGGCCAAGGATGGCTTCAAGCATCCCTGTATCAAAAAGAAATTCCATGATAGGAGCAAGAATTTTTAGGGTATACCACATCATATGATGAGAAGACCCTGGTAAAAGTAATTGTCTTAGTCTAATCATGATACTATCTATAACAAAATACCATTGACTGACTAGTGTATGACTTACAGTGTATTGCTTACAGTTTTAAGAGTAGGAAAGTCTAAGGCAGTGTCGGATAAGGGTCCATTCCCCATAGATATGGTCTCTTCCTGCATCTTGCTGTGGTAGAAGGGAAAGAAACAGCAACTTTGTTCCTCTTTTATGAAGGCACTAATCCCATTCATATGGGGTATGCAAGACTCAGTAGATGTTTGTCTTTAGTGGACAGGGAAATTTTTAGAAAAATATATATGGGTGAGAGTGGGGCTAAGTACTTATTAACATGCTTAGATAAAAGCTTAAAAACAGCCTCCATTTTATTGTCTCCTATGTCTGTTTATTCTTCTACCTCACTTGATATTGTCTGGATCAGCAGTAACCCAAGACTTTAACTACTCTGGAAAGTTTGAGAGTCTTTACCCAAATTTCAGGGACTTGCTAGGCCCATTTTCCATGGCGTCTCAAAGCTCCTCCCTTTCCAAGTAAATTTATGACAAGGACTATATAATGGGGTATGTGAACTTCTTACAAGGCAACTAGCATCTCCATTAGTGTGAAATGGGAGCTTCCAGGCTTTCTTAAGGCATGCACTCAAAAAATTGTACAACATTATTTCCACTACCATATTCACCATGGAAAAAGACTATATGAAGTATGAAAATGAAAATTCATTCATTATTCCTGGGAAGCCATCACTGGAAACTAGCTAACATAGTTAGGTTACTGAGAATAGAATCTTGATATATGAAAGTTGATGAATTCATTTATATACTCACCAAATTTGCATTGCATCGAAAGTATCCAGGTGAAAAAGTCAAGAAGTCAATGTGAAATGTGAGTTTGGAGTTGGTAAGAAGTGATAGGTCACTCACTTATAGTCAAGGAATACTGAAGAATTCTGACCTGAAAGGAAATTAAAAAACTGAGTGGAGATGATCACAAATTGTCAATCACTGCAGAGATTCTAATTGAGATGAGATGAGGATAGATAACCATTGGAGGTTATGTTGTTGACAGAAGATGTTTTGGTAACATAATACCTTAGAAATAATCTGATTTTGGAGAGAGTGTAGTATGACTATCAGAAATGCAAATTAAAGCATGAGGTGGGGGGGGGATAAGAAGGGTCAAAAGAGGGAGTGAGAATAGATGGTGATGATAGGTACAGAGTTAGATAGGCAGATAGACAGATGTATTAAAGTATGCACATGATGGCAGGGCTATGTTCTCTTCTTATTCTCCAGGATAGTCAATTGCAACCAATTCATAGTACATGTTTAATATAAGCAGATATGACAAATCATTGATGCCACTAAAAGCAAAATAACTCACTAACCTACACCATAATGTGTAATTCTCTACTTTAAAAGATACAGTCTCTTTATTTTTTAAGGTTACATTTATATTTGTTTACTATTGATAAAAACAAGAAACAAGAAATATGAGCATGACTCCTGAAATAAGAATTTATCTTCTGTCTTTTAATTCAGCCTATATTAAAAATATTAGTCTCTTCATACACCTTTAATCTCAGCATTTGGGAGGCAGAGGCAGAGGTAGGTGGATCTCTGTGAATTTGAGGCTAGCCCAGTATACAAAGTGAGTTCCAGTCCAGTCAGGGCTACACAGTGAGACCCTGTCTCAAAAGCCAAAATAAAATTAACCTCATGTCTATTATTTATTCTGATAAATATTTTTACCAGTTTGTCATTATTTTTTTTATTTTTGCTTATGCTGTTTGGTTTTTTTCATCATGAAGAAATTATCTTTCTGAATAGTTGTGTAGTGAGATTTCTCAATTTTTTTTTTCTTTTCATTGCATCTAGATCTTGACTTGTGGTTTTCTATACATGGGTTAAAGAAGAATCCACTAATTTTTGCAACTTTTGTATATTTTTTACATTTAGATTCCTAATCCACTTAAATTTTTATAAAGTATAAGATTTGTATAAATTAGTGTATTGACATTTTTATGTTGGTTTTAAAGCCTGATCCTCTAATGATTGTTTTATTATATGATTTGCTTTTACTATTTTTTTGTCTTTTTCAGACAGGGTCTCCTGTAGCTCCACCTATCCTAGAACTCACTATGTAGACCAGGCTGGCCTTGAACTCACAGAGATTCGCCTGCCTCTTCCACCCGAGTGCTGGGATTAAATGTGTGCACCACCACGCCTGGCAAGTGCTTTTACTATTAAATTCCAATGGCTTTTTAGACACATATTCAAACTACTGAGTTTTGAGTTGCTATGAACAACTAATCTGTCACAGGACCAAAGTCATTCAGAATTTTTATGGTAATCCAGATATGTTATTCATTTTAAGACAGGGATAGGTCTGATAAAGACAACTATACAAAGCCACTTCAAGAAGAATGCCATTCTCATTACTTCTAGATATTAATTTTCAGATTTACTTTTGTTAAATCTATAGGATGTTCCAATACTACTCAGCCAATGCAGTACAAATAAGCTCAGCTCATAAATCATGACGTCCAATAAGCAGTAGCTGAAACATCCTGCTTGCCATTAGCTAGAATCATCAGTTGGCAAGTCAGAGTAACAAAAGAAGTCTCCTCATGTATGATGGCCATTGTATAGATGATCCTTACTGCCTTAAGTTTTTTGACCCCTTGTAGAGGTAAATAGATCTCCATCCAAAATTTTGTTGATAGAGATACATTATCAACTAAGAGGTTATGGCATGTCAACAAAGTATGAGAAAGATTGTTATGCACCTGAGGCTTGGGGGGCAACAATGTAATTAATGTTTGAAAATGGGTTGAGAATATGGAGAAAGAAATTCATCTTTAGAAGATAGAGGTTAAGGTAACAGTTCCCACTTACAGCTTGAAATTCCTGTCTTTACCTGTTTTCTGTTGCCACAAAAATAATATCTGAGTCCAATCAGTGTTTCTTGCATTCATGTGGGTATGAAGATGTCCACTGTAGCATGGGCAAGCTAACAGTGGCACCATCCCTGCTAAAAAATCGGCTTTTCTCCTGGAAGCCATCAACAGCCTGTAACTTCTCCATTAGGAGAGGACCTTGTGAGCCTCCCTATCCATACTGGAATAGTGAGTAGCTTTCTGTCTCCTCTTTAGTAATGTTCCCTGAGCTTTGTGGGGGAGGGGGTGTGATTACAGATATCTCATTTGGAGAGGAACCCTCCACAATCACTTATTCTCTGCCCTTTGATAATTTGTAGTTCTCTGTGTTAATCTTTGTCCACTGAAAATGAAGCTTCACTGCTGAGAGGTATTAGCTATATAAAGATAGGTATTTAGAAAGTAATGATAATAGTAGGTTCTCCTCTAAGGTCTGTGATCCCTCTAACCATGGGCTCTAGTCCAGCTTTACAATACCAGACATGAGTTCCCTCTTATTGATTGAAATTTTAAGTCCAATCAGATATCTACTGGTTATCTCCAAAGACATTTATGTCACATTTAAAGCAATGGGAATATCTTTTAAATTTTTTTTTATTTTTAGGAGTATCATACATGAGTATTTTATTTACATATTATTTTCATCCCATTCAATCCCTCTCCAGCTCCTCCCATATCCTCCATCTTCCTTTCAATTTCTTGTCCTTTTGTCTGATTATTTTTACATATACTTACATTTTTACATAAACACATATGTGGGAATGAAACTTTGTGTGTGGCTTGATTTGAGAACTTGTAAGACCTGTCCCGGAAGATCTCCAGTTATCTGATAACTCTGTGGGCATTCAGAGTTATCTGTAGCAGGAAGATTCAGAATATTACAATGATTCTCGCTTCACCCTATCTCTGCAAAGTTCCAAGCCCCTTCCCTTGAGGCATTGAGCAAAATGTCACACCTCTAGTTACCTGTTGCACAAACCAGAGCTCTGCAGCCCCCTGATTAGAACCAAGGTGGCTCATCCCTCCCTCTGCCTGCTCCCCACTTACTTGCCCAGAGCACAGTAGACTAAAATATATAGACATCACTGACAGAAAATAAACGGAGTTCCTATCCTCTCTGGCTCTGCATGTGAGTCCATTCATTCCCACGGGTGATCTCCTGCAGTTTTTCCCTCCCCCCTTCTTGCGGGAGCTTGGCCTAGAGACTGTCGTCCTGAAGGCAGGAGACACGTCCTGGAGCTGAGCCAAGAAGGGAAGGACAGCATGTGGAATGCAGTCACGCGTGACTCAAAGACATTGAACAAAGACAACTACAATGACACACATATATGTAATGTATAATTGACTGAATCTGTTTATTGATACTCATACATACCTGTGTTTAGGGCTGAAAATATGGGGTTAGATAACTAACCCTCCTTAAGCATCCATTGATTCCCTATAGTTCTTCAAACTGATGTGAAATCCTGTGAAATTTCCTCCCTCCACATTGGCATGTCAACTAGTTTTCTCATTATTTAGAGCTTGTTATATTAGCATACTATGGAGATTTCATTTGTGTGGCATCCCTATCAAGTCTAGAATGCATTAACTAATAGCAGGTATCTACTTCTCTGGCTCTTACATTATTTCTGCCCCCTCTTCCCAGATGTTCCCTGAGCCTTCGGTGTAGAGGTTGCATTGTTAATGTATCACTTAATGCTAGGAATCTCACAGTCATGTATTCTCAGCATTTGACCAGTTGTGGAACTTTGTAATAGTCTCCATATTATGCAAAAAGAAGCTTCTTTGATGACTGGTGAAAGGTATGCTTGTCTGTATTTAGAAGACAGTAAGAAAATATTTTAGTCTAGATCTACAGAAGTAGAATTCTCCCTAGGGTCTATGACCTTCCCAGTACATTGGCTATGTTTATAGTGCCACATACAAATTTCCTATTCTTGAGGAGGAATTAAGTCCAAGTAGACAACTGTTTATTATCCCCAAGATAAAAGTGCCAGTATTGGACCAACAGAGATAGTGTTCTGTGCTGGTCATTGTTGTAGTTCATAGCCATGAGATCTGGGTGGGACCATTGATTGATTATATCCCTAGGGAGCTTGCACAGGTAGTCTTCATGGAGGAGGTTTCCAGGTCAGTTTCAACTCAATTGCTCTAAGGTCTGTGTCCAAAGTATGTCATGGCTTCAGTATTAGGGTATTACCTTCAAGTTCTGGGAGGCAATCAAGGGTTATGGCCATAGGCTCTGTTATCTTAAATGTCTCTTGGGCTGCCCTGACCAACAAATCAGAGGGTGGTTTTGCTTTCCTGGGACTGTGATTTTTATTATATAGCCATTGGCACTAAAATTTATATTACATGTGTAATTTTCACTAGCTTTATTCAAACTACATTTTCTTTTGGATTTTCACATTGCCTAAACATTATTATCTCTCTTCACTGTGTCCTTCACTGTATAGTCATCTCTCTTCCCTGCCTACTTAAAGTGTCCTCCCTTTTTACCATCTTCCCTTGATAATGTCTGTATCCTAGTATCCTCCTCTCTTGAGTTGTAAGAACCTGGGGTGATGGATAACGACAAGGAAACAAGATTTTTCCAGCCTTCTGAGAACTTATGAACTTTTAGCAGTGGTGACAGCTTGCACAAGACCCATGCAAACTCAAACCAAACAATAACCCAGTAAAGAACTGATGACATGGGCAAGAAACCACAGCCTTTACTGAGGAATTATTGGCAGCTGATTATTGTTGGGTGAGAGAGGTTTTTTTTTTTTTTTTTTTTTTTTTTTTTTAAGGGGAGCGAGGCTAAATAGGCTGACCAGGCTTCAGTGGATGAACTCACACTGATGGATATCTGGTCACACAAACTTGACTATATAGGCCTTAATATACATGAAAGAATGATGGAATTCAGTAGGGGGCTATGGAGATACAGATAGGAGAGGGGGGTCTAAATATGATTAAGACATATTGTAAGAAATGAGCAAAAATTCAATAAAATGAATACTGAAAAAACTCAAAATAAAAAGAAAACTAGATAAGCATGAACCTGTGAATAATAAGTCAAAGAGCAAGCCAGAAGACACCATTCCTCCTCAGGTTCTCCTTTAGGTTCTTGCTTGAGGTCTGATTTTCCTCCACGATGGATTGTTATTAAGAAGTGTAAGCTGAATAAACCCTTTCCTTTAAGTTGCTTTTATTTTGTTACAGCGATGAGGAACTATATACCCATGCATTTAATGTTACTCTGTGTGTGTGTGTGATACGTTTTAAAAGACAGTTAATAACTGATTTTATATTTTATGATGAATGCTTACTAAAATAAAACAACAACAGCAACAACAGTGTCTTCAAAGCTATCTTAAGAAACAAATGCCACAATTATCTGGTAGAACATTTGTTTGCAATTATCCTCCCTGCACTATGCCAGCAGTAAATTTTGTTATGGGGAGTACATGAACTCTTGCCCTTAATAGATGTTTCTACAAACACACCTGCAGAAGGAATTTCTCCTTGATGGCCTTGGAATAATTAAGCATTTGTGCTGTCACACAGGCTTCTTTGAACCTACCAATTGTGTAAGATATGTTGTAGAGAAACCTCTAAAAACTGGGTATTTCTTTAACTCTGGGCCCAGAACTTCATAGCACTAGCCCTCTAGTGGAAACAAAGAAAACAATACAAAACAAAACAAAACAAAACAAAACAAAACAAACAAAAAAAAAAACAATGAATCCGAAAGCTGGTTCTTTGAGAAGATAAACAAAATAGACAGACCTCTAGCCCAATTAACCAAAAGAAAGAGCAAGCAACTCCAAATCAATAGTATTCATGATGAAAAGGGAAACATCACAACACAGAAAAGATCCAGACAATCATATGAGAATACTTCAAAAATCTATACTCTACTAAAATTGAAAACCTAGGAGAAATGGATGAATATTTGAAATCCTGGAATTCACCAAAGCTTAACCAAGAAGAGATTGACAGCTTAAACAAACCTATAATAAATGAGAAAATTGAAAATGTAATAGTAATCCTTCCAATTAAAAAAAGCCCAGGCCCATATGGTTTCACAGCAGAATTCTATAAAACATTTAAAGAGGACTTACAACCATTATAACTAAAAATGTTCAGAAGGATACAAGAAGAGGGACCCCCCCCCCAATTCCTCCTACGAAGCCGGAATCACTCTAATACCAAAACCAGGCAAAGATACAAGCAAAAAAGAAAACTATAGACTCATTTCATTAATGAACATAGATGCAAAAATTCTCAACAAAATACCTGCAAACTGCATACAGACCCACATCAAAAAGATCACCCATCATGACCAGATTGGATTCATATCAGAGATGCAGGGATGGTTCAAAATTCTTAAATCAATAAATATCATAAAACACATAAATCGACTGAAAAGACAAAAACCACATGATCATCTCAATTGACTCAGAAAAAGCCTTCAACAATATCCCTTCCGGCTTAAAGTCCTAGAGGGAATTGGACTGGAGGGAACATTCCTCAATGTAATCAAAGCCATATACAACAAACCCACAGCCAACATAATCTTAAATGGAGAAAAATTAGAAACATTCCCATTAAAGGCAGGAACATGGCAAGGCTGTCCCCTATCACCACTCCTCTTCAATAAAATGCTTGATATTCTTGATACAGCAATAAGGTGAGAAAGGGAAAATAAAGGAGCACTAACTGGAAAAGAGGAAGTCAAACTATCCCTCTTTGCAGATAATACGATAGTTTACCTAAGGGATGCTAAAAACTCTACCAGATAACACCTAGAAATGATTAAGAGTTTCAGTACAGTGGCTGGATACAAAATTAACCTAGAAAAATCAGTAGCATTTCTTTTTATTTTTAATTTTATTTATTCTTTATGTGTTTGAATGTATTGTCTGCATGCAGGTCTGTGCACCCATGTCGTGCAATGCCGCGGAGGTCAGAAGAGGGCATTGGGTTCCCCTGGAACTGGAGTAAAAGACGGCTCTCAGCTGCCATGTGGGTGCTGGGGATTGAACCCAGGTCCTCGGCAAGAGCAGTCAACGCTCTTAACCGCTAGACCATCTCTCTAGCCCCCAGTAGCCTTTCTTTATACCAACAAAAAGCAACTGGAGAAGGAATACAAGAAGACCTTCCCACTCACAATAGTCAAAAAATAAAATAATAAAATAAAATAAAAAATATAAAATAAAAAATAATAAAATACCTAGGAACAAATTTAACCAAAGACACCAAAGATCTCTACACAAAAATTTTAAACCCCTGAAGAAGGAAATTGAAGAAGACCTCAGAAGATGGAAAAACCTCCTATGTTCATGGGTTGGAAATATTAATATAGTAAAAATGCCCATTCTACCCAACTTAATATACAGATTCAACGCAATCCCAATTAAAATCCCAAGAGTTTCTTCACAGGCTTGGGAAAAAATCCTTAAATTCATATGGAAAAAGAAAAGACCCCAAATACCAAAAGCATCCCTGAGAAAAAAAGTGCAATACAGGGGGGAATCATTATACCAGACTTCAAACTATATTACAGGGCTATAGTCATAAGTACAGCCTAGTACTGGCATAAAAACAGACTCATTGACCAATGGAACAAAATTGAAGATCCAAACTTGAGCACATACAACTTTAGCCATCTCATATTTGACAAAGGGTCCAAAAAGACTCAATAGAGGAAAGAGAATCTTCAGCAAATGGTGCTGGCAAAACTGGATCACCATTTGTAGAAAAATAAAATTAACCCCCTACCTCTCACCCTGTACAAAAATCAACTCCAAGTGGATAAAAGACCTCAGCGTGAAACCTGAAACTCTCAAGGTGATACCAGAAAAAGTTGGCAGCAACCTATAAAACATAGGTGTAGGAAAAGACTTTCTATCTTTCTATCTTTCTTTCTTTCTTTCTTTCTTTCTTTCTTTCTTTCTTTCTTTCTTTCTTTCTTTCTTTCTTTCTTTCTTTCTTTCTGTTGAACTTTAAGGTACACATAGCATTAAAGTGACATAAATGAAACTTGCGATACCAAAATAAGCGTTAAAATACAGTGATACTTTAACATGGAAATTCCTTTTCTCCAACTTGTATTGCATACACACACACACACACACACACACACACACACACACACACACACACATCACCTGAGTTGGAGGATTTTCTTTTTTTTTTTAACCAAAGACGTCATGTTTTCCCCAAGGAAGTGCCTGGAGGTTCCTCCTTGGCAAGTCCAAACAACAATCAATCCTGCCCCTTCTAAATCAAACAGCAGCTGCACAGGAAATAAGGTCAATAATTGACAAGTTGGATCTCATTAAACTCAGAAGCTTCTGTACAGCCAAAAGAAACAATCAAGGAAGGAAGTGAAGAGTAAAGCCACAGAGTGGGAGGAAACAACCTTCACTAGTGATACATCTGACAGAGCATTAACATCCAGAATATATACACTTTTCAAAAAACAAAGACATAAGAAAAGGAATTACCTACTCAAGAGATGGAGTAAAGAACTGAACAGAGACTTCACTCACAAGTGAGGAAATAAAGATGGCTGAGAAACATCTTTAAAAGTGTTCAACATCATTAAGAATTAAGGAAATGTAAATTAAAACCACTTTAAGATATCATCTCACTCTGATAAGAGTGGGTTAAGTTCAGGAAAACAATTCCAGGCATGGTGGTGCCTGCCTTTAATCCTAGCACTTGGGAGGCAGAGGCAGAGGGATCTTTGTGAGTTCAAGGCCAGCCTGGTCTACAGAGCAAATTCTAGGACAGCTGGGGCTACAGGGAGACCCTGTCTCGAAAAGACCAAAGGGGAAAAAAAGATCATGAAAATAAAAGACACCAAAGGCTGGAGAAGATGTGACATCATGAACTTTACAGGTAAATGGATGGAACTAGAAGACATTATGTTAAGTGAACTAACATAGTCCCAGAAAAACAAAAGACAAATGGTATCCCTCATCTGTGGATGCTAGCACCAGATACCTAGTAGTAAGGCAAACTGAGCAACATATATATATATTGGAATTCACATTTTTCCCCTTAAATTTTACAGTAATATAAAATTTAAGGGGAAAAATGTGAATTCCAAAAAAAAAAGACATGTATGGCAGAATGCATGAGCTCTGATGGGGAGGGGGCAAGGAAGGGGAATTAGGTCTAAATTTGATTAAGAAATATTATATGAAATGCACAAAATTTCAATAAAAATGAAAAGGAAACAGAAAGAAGAAAACAAAAACAAAGAAAAAATGCACAAAATTTCACTGATCAGAGAGAACCACTATCAACTATATAGAAATATTATATAGTTTTTTTTGAGTTCCAATCATTTAATTTTCCCTTAAAAATTGTTACACAGTAAAGTCATATGGAAGCTGTCAAAAATAACGAATGTACATTTGAAACAGACTCTGGCAGTTAATTTCAGATAATAAGATGTTTGGTTTTCTCTACTATAGCTTTTCTTCATAGATGCATATGAACAATCATTCGTGGACTATTGAAAGTTTCAAATATATGAGGATTTCCAGGAATAACTAACAATGCTCTGCAACATATTCATACATAAAGAAATGCCAGTCGACAGAAAACATTTATGAGACTGACTGTTCTTCCTAGGTCCTAACATGTGATTGGAACTGGAAGATGGACAACAACACATATCATATAGTTTTTAAACCATTCATTTTGCTTGACAATAGGCAGCACATAGTATTTCATTTAAAATGCTGTGTGTAGTTTTGTTAAAATGTTAACTGAAAAATTCTAAGTTAAAAACGTGCAAAGCACATGAATACAGTTGAAAAGCTCTCAAAACTTGGATAGAACTGTGCACCATGGCATGCCCACACCCCACAACAATAATAGTAAATTAAATGATTAAAAAAAGAAAACATTTTTAATTTAGTATTTTTTTATGTGTTGAGTGTACCATCTGCATGTAGGTTGGTGCAGCTGTGTCATGCAGTGCTGTGAAAGTCAGAAGAAGGTGTCGGATTCCCCTGGAACTGGAGTTAAAGACAGTTCTTAGCAGCCATGTGGGGGTTGGGAATTGAACCCGGGTCCTCTGCAAGAGCAGTCGGTGCTCTTATCCGCTGAGCCATCTCTCCAGCCCCCAAAGAAAACATTTTAAAAAATGTAAAAATGTCCAAGCAAATAAATGGAAGCTATAAAAAAAGAACTGAAATGAAATTATTTTTTCACATTTATTTATTTATTTATTTATTTATTTATTTATTTATTTATTTTATTTGGGAGAGGACATTCATTCCTTGGTACACTTGTGGAGGTCAGAGAAAATTTTGTCAGAGTTAGTTCTCTCTTTCCACCATGTGGTTTCCAGAGATTGAATGCACCTCATCATGCTTGGCAAGTGATCCCAACCCACTCATCAATATAGCTATCCTGAAAATTAAATTATAAGACTGAAAATTATAATAATTGAAATTAGAAAAAAATTAGTAGAGTAGTTATGACAGAAGATAGATCTTTATTAAAATGAATATAATTTGCCTAATCTTAAAAATATAGATAAAACAGACTGAAAAATGAATAGTTTCATGGGCCTGTGGGAAAATAGCACATCTGTATCTTCTAAACTCCAGAAAGAGAGGAGAGAAAAACTGAAACCGGATATTCACAAAGTCATCAATGGAATTATCTAAAACTTATGAAAGGCGGGGCTGGAGAGATTGCTCAGTGGTTAAGAGCGCCAACTGCTCTTGCAGAGGACCCGGGTTAGATTGCCAGCACTCACATGGCAGCTAACAACTGTCTTTAACTCCAGTCAGGGTAATCTGACGCCCTGTTCTGACCTCTGCAGCACTGCATGACACAGGTGCACCAACGTACATGCAGACAGTACACTCATTCACATTAAAAAAATTAATTAAAAAATTTAAAAAAAGAAAAAGATCCATGCCAAACTTTTGAAATAAAGAAAAAATAAGTGTAAAGCTGCCAGAGAGGAAATGGCATAATGGATATATTTCATTATTTATCCCAACATGTATTGAATAGCAGTGTACTTTCACTGAAAAATATGTACACTAAAATTATTTATTTTTATTTTATGTATGTGAATGTTTTGTCTGAATATACGTAAGAACACCTATGCAAGCAATGCTCATGGAGGCCAGAAAAGCACAATGGATACCTTGGAACTGGATTTACAGATGGTTCTTAGCTGCCATATGGGTGCTGGGAACCAAACTCTGGTCCTTTTCAAGAGCAGCCAGTGCTCTTAATCCCTGAGCCATCTCACCAGTCCACCCAAACATTTTTAAGCCCTAAAAAACGATCTCTTAACTATTAATTCCTTATTTGGAGAAACATCATTCTAGAATGATGGAAACTCGATCAGGACATCTAAGATGAAAACAATCAAACAAAATGAAAAATATTTACTTTAGCACACCCATCTTTAAAAATCTCCAGGGGAATTTTTGAGACAGGAAAGGACAAATCATGGAGGAAAAAGAAAAATAGGCAAAATATAAATGTGAGTTTATTCATTCACTTATCAGTTTTGTTGATAATGTGATGGAAATGTTGCTAAACAGCTACTGTGGTCTTTTGTTTTATTTGGATGAAAATCATGGGAAGAGAAAGAGAACCCAGTCTTTGGGAACATTTGTATCCCTTGACATTTTTCAATACTAAGCAGACAGCCAAGAGCAGCTGCTGGCTGGCATGTCTTTTTTTCTTTCTTTCTTTTTTTTTTTTTTTTTTTTTTGGTCTTTTTTGAGACAGGGTGCTAGGATTAAAGGCGTGTGCCACTGGCATCTCTATATAGTGTTCCAGCTCTTCTTTGTTCTTTGGGTGCTAGGACCCTTGGTCCCACAAGTGTTAGAGCTCTTCTGTAGGCCTCAGAACTCAGGATTCATCAGACCTT
>VZQC01006682.1:3004484-3029041 GCA_009823505.1 Rhizomys pruinosus | reverse complement strand
TGTGGTTTTTTTTTTTTTTTTGGTCTTTTCGAGACAGGGTCTCCCTGTAGCCCCAGCTGTCCTGGGAACTCACTCTGTAGACCAGGCTGGCCTTGAAATCACAAAGATCCACCTGCCTCTGCCTCCCAAGTGCTACGATTAAAGGCGTGTGCCACCACGCCCGGTTTTTTTTGGGGGGGGGGGCGGGGGACTGCTGCTGTTTCTACTGCTGCCTCTTCACTGTTCTGGCTCTGTTGGACTCACAGTTCTGTATGTTCCGTAGCTATCTAATCACTGGCCACTCTTCTGCACTCCCACCTCACTCTACTGTAACTCACCACTGTTTCTTCTTTCTTCATGTTACCCTTAACCACCCCTACAAAAGCTAAATACCGAAACAGGCAAGAAAATACAATTCCAGTGAAGCCATTGTTGGGCCTAATGATTGCTGGAGCATCAGGGGCAACAGCACAAGATGGTGTCCCTCAGCTGACTCACAGAATAACATGAATAGCTTGATTAGATAGATGGAAAAGGAATGTTTGCACCAATCACAACAGCCCTTCATGCCAACAAAGAATTATGTTCACATAAAAAAAATGCTTTGTCCCTATTAATTACACCATTTGCAACAGTCCCTCCACCTCCCCACGGCCTAGGTGGGAATTGTTGCTGGGGATGTCCTTGCAAACTGCTTGAAGTAGTGATGTCTAGCCCATACCCTCAGGAGCCAGAACAGCTTCTGAGGATGGCCAAAATGCTTTCAGAGGATGTTCAACAATAATTCCAATGGCTGTTTGACTGATGGTGCTTTTTGCTCAAAGCAACCAGTGTAGCAAGTCCACTAGGTGTTACAGAGGGAATCAAATCTTCTAACATTTTTGCTTTCTTACAGAAAAAACAAATATCAAAAGGACTCCTTACAATAAGAATTCATTATTTATATTGATTTTAATAGTGTTTAGCCATGCTTGTAATAATGCTCAGCACCTGCACGGGACTCCACAGGTGGGTCCCCCTCATCTGCCTCAGAAACAGAAACCACAACTCTCAAGCTAATGGTATTTTTTTTTTCACTGACCATGTGGACATTTATTACAGGAAAGGTTAAACAGGGAGATCACAATGTTTCAAGAGAGGTGATGATATTTGAGACAGTCTTACATGTATGATTTTATTGGGAACCATCAAGACCTTGAAAGGAGATTTGATTCAGAAGTTCCTGCAACAGATGTTTTACTTTATTATCTATGTTTTACCTCCTGCTTCCAAGTTCCTGCCCTGAGTTCCTACCTTGGGTTCCCTGAGTGATAACTTTCCTCCCCTAGTTGGTATTGTCAGACTGTTTTGTCACAGCAACTGAAAGCAAACTAGAACAAATGTAATACATTATTACTAAGTTGGTAGTTTATTTAACCTTCCTTACTTTTTACCTAATGTCCCTTTTCTGTTTTTGCATAATATAATAAATTCAGTTGCCATGCATCCTTAGGTTTCTCTTGTCTAAGAAAGTTTCTTCAATTTTGCTTGTTTTGGTGGCCTTGATTGTTTGGAGGGAGAATGGATAGGTATTCTGTAGGATCTCCCCAAACTACAGTTTGATTTTGGGGAGGAAGTCTCAAAGGTAAAGTAGAATGTTAATTGCATTATATTAAATTATTTAGGTTTTGTCATTGATGATATTAGCCTTGATAGCCTTGGTGAGGTAGTGTTGGTGAGATTTCTCCACTGTAAAACTCTCCTGTCTTTATATTGCACAGAATAACTATGTGCATCTTATACTAAAGTAGAAGGAGTCAGGCCCCTGTTCACTGAAGGCCTCTGTACAAATTTATCTATATAAATCATTTGGAAATGTTTGCATGGGAGATTCTTTTTCTTTTCTTTTTTATGTGTATGAGTGTACTGTCTGCATGTAGGTTGGTGCACCCGTGTGGTGCAATACAGCGGAGGTCAGAAGAGGGCGTTGGATTCCCCTGGAACTGGAGTTAAAGATGGTTGTTAGCCGCCATGTGGGTGCTGGGAATTGAATCCGGGTCCTCTACAAGACCAACCAGTGCTCTTAAACATTGAGCCATATCTCCAGTCCCTCTTTTTCTTTTCTTAAATTTAATTATACATCATTACATAAAATACACATCGGGGCTGGAGAGATAGCCTAGCGGTTAAGAGCACCGACGCTCTTGCAGAGGACCCGGGTTCGATCCCCAGTACCCACATGGCGGCTAAGAACCGTCTGTAACTCCAATTCCAGGAGAACTCCAGTTCCAGGGGAATCCAAGACCCTCTTCTGACCTCCGCGGCATTGCACGACACGGGTGCACAGGCCTGCATGCAGACAGTACATTCATACACATACAAAAATAAATAAATAATAATAAAATAAAATAAAATACACATCAATTCTGATATATATTAAGATTATAATTCATATAGTATCATCCTTAAATAAACTAATTTAAAATGAAATTTTAGGGCTAGAAAGATGTCTCAGTGGTTAACAGCACTGGTTGCTCTTGCAGATGACCTGGGTTCATTACTCAGCACCCATATGGCAGCTAACAACTATCAGTAACTCCAGTTTTAGGGAATCTGAAACCCTCTTCTGGCCTCCGAGGGCATTGCATGGCATGGATGCACTTACACACCTGCAGGTAATGCACTCATACACATAAAAAAATGATTTTAATGAAATTTTTATTACTAATGAAAAGGCAAACTGTGCATTATGTTATGACCAATACTTCAAGTATTTAATTAAATTAGTATAATAAATATAAAATATAAATAATAAATTTAATGCATTTTTCTTTCACTATGCATGTTGTAGTTGCTGTGATATTTGATCCCATAAAAGTTTTTTCAAACTTTGAGTGGCATTTAATTCATTTTGGCCACTCAGTACTTACTTAAGTGAAACTCAGGAAACCCCAAATATAGAAAAAGGAACAACCTCTTTGAAACTTGCTCTTATGAAGTTACAGCAATGGTCACAGCATGCACAAACTCAATTAGATAAGAACCAGCATAGAACTGGGTAAATGGGTAAGAAATCCCTCTCTTAGCTGAGGAACTATTGGTAACTAATCACTGCTGGGTGAGGGAGAGTTGGTCTTCTTTAAGGGAGTGACATTAGATAGGCTAAAGAGCCTCCAGTGGATAAATTTACACTGAGAGACTTCTGAGTACACAAACTTGACTCAATAGTCCTTAACATCTATGACAGAATGCATGAAATCCTGCGGGAAGGCTATGGTGTCATGTAGTTAGAGGAGTGGATCTAAATATGATTAAGATTTATTGTATGAAATCCATAAAAATAAATAAAAATATACATTTTAAAAAAGAAAGAAGAAAGAAAAGAAAAGAAAAAAAGAGTAGTGAGGGAGGTTGACTACCTGGTATTGGTTACCTTTTTGTAGGTGTGATTAAACACCATGACTAAGGGAACTTCTAAAGAAATAGTTTATTTGAGCTTACAGTTCCAGAGTCCATCATGGCAGGGAAGTATAGTGACAATAGGTGACTGGAGCAGAAAGAGGAGTGTTCACATCTTTAAGCAGGCACAGGAATCAGAGGAACTAGAAATCTAAGTCACAAAGCTTAAGAACTCTCTAGGCCCACCCCCAGTGACAAACTTTCTCTATCAAGGCCACACCTCCTAAAATCTCCCCAAACAGCACCAAAATGTCCAAATACTTGGCGTCTTGACATTCTCACTCAATCCACCACAATTATCAAATACCTTCCATTTGCCATTAGTTATCTTTTTTGGGGGAAAAGATTTATGATAAAGTTCATTGCTCAGTACTTTTTTGTACTGTGAACAGAGCTCAAGATAAGTACCCAACTACTGAGCTGCATCCTCATTCTCTCCAATGCTAAAAATTGTGTTAGTTAATTTTTACCATTGAGTTTTATGAGTTCATTTTGGAGTTCTTTTGGAGGTATATATCAAAATACTGAGAAGGGCATGCATCAAGTTTTGTGGTAGTCTATTGTAACAACGTGCAGGCTAAATATAAAACAACAACAACAAAAATAAAAATAAAAATTAAAAACCCATAGAAACCCAAACCAAGGGACACTCTAGTATCTAACACTTTAAAAGTATTACAAAATTGGGCCTTGAGAAATGGCTAAGAAGTTAACAGCACTTGCTGTTTGTACAGAGGACTTGAGTTCAGTTCCCAGTACCTACATGGAAACTAACAACTATCTGGAACTCTAGGTCCAATGGTTATTACCCACTTTCCTTCCCTCCTCGGTCACTGAACACACCATGCAAGCAAAAACCCCATGCACATAAAATGAAAAGTTAAAAGTAGAAAATTATGTATGAAACACAAAGAAATCTAAGGACATGTATCAGACTGAAGGAAACTAAAATAATACTAACAATGAAATAGAGTGTATGATCTCAGACTAGATCATTAAGCAGAATATTAGAAAATATTATCTAAATGAATTTGTTTTAGAAAACTAAGATTGGACATTATAGTTCACTGTATTGAATGTGTTGTGACTAATGTAATTCTGTGTGTTATCCAATCTGTTGGAGTGGATGATGAATTGATTTTTGGCTCAGGCACAACCAAATGCAGCTCTCCATGGTGTAAATTAGCATGAGTACAGCCAAAAGCAGAGTGTGAGGAATTATAATGTTCTGGAGGAAGATTAATTGCAATATCATGGCAAGAGGCAGCATGTAGTGTAACAGCAACAAATTTAATTGCCACTTAAAACAGGGCCATATGAGGTGCTGGAGAGATGGCTCAATGGCTAAGAGCACTGGCTGCTCTTGCAGAAGAACTGTGTTGGGTTCCCAGTACCCACATGGCCGCTAACAACTGTCTTACCTCAAGTTCCAGGTGATCTAATGTCTTCTTCTGACCTTGGTGGGCATTGCATAACATGGTTATATTTACATACATTCAGGGACTAGTGCCTTTTGCACTTTTTATTATATATATTTTATTATATAATAATAATAAAGTACAATATTTTAAAATGGGGTCACAGTCACTGGGAAGGTCTGGGATGCAGGAGCTGCCTCCTCAGTCCATGCCATTTAAGTGAGGTAGAGCTGTCAGTTCCAGGGCCCCCTGTGCAGCAGCAACAAACAAAGCTAGTGTAATGATATTCAGTGGATTAAATTGAAAGAATATATTATAAAGAAATAATTGGAAGTGTGGTGGCACATGCCTTTAATCCTAGCACTTGGGAGGCAGAAGCAGGCTGATCTCTGAGTTCAAGTCCAGCCTGGTCTACAGAGTGAGTTCTAGGCTAGCTAGGGCTACAGGGAGACCCTGTCTCAAAAAAAATATTTGGGGTGATACACATTCCCCATGAGACAGGAAGATTTGCTCTAGGCTTAGAGTTTCAAAATTCTATAAGCACTTTGTGTATGTGTGTGTGTGTGTGTGTTGGCCTATGCCTGTGTGTGTGTGTGTGTGTGTGTGTGTGTGTGTGTGTATTTTGTGTATCACTACATTAGTGAAGCCTTTTAGCAAGTCTTTACAAATCAACAGGCTACATTCTGATTGCAGGGTTTTCTACAGGAAGATAGTTGCATAGGGTGACAATGGCCACTCCTTCCACCTCAAGCCCACAGTCTGCCACAGAGTTCATGGAACATGGAAGAATTTTTTACTTTAATCACAGATTCCCCCCATTTTTGCAATGCTTTTGGGTTATTTCAATAGAAAGGAAAAGAAGTGTGATCATTTGTCATAAATCCTCATTACAGTGAAAGGAAAAAAATTAAGTCAATTTAGACAGATCAACAGTTGATAATTACTTTAATTACATATTTCATTTTTTAGCTTTGATCATAGTGGTGTTCAATAAATATTGACTTATATAATGATAACCTTCTCTACAATTTTTACCAGGAGCTTAAGAAATAACTCCCAATTTTTAGTAGCTTCTGCTGCCAGTGAGATGCTGAATCCCATAATCAAATTTCACTTTTCCAATGAGCTCTCACTTTCTGAATTGTACTTTGAAATACTGATGGAAGTTACAGGTGCTTTGCAAATTAAGTGACTAAAACACAAAATGATAAAAAATGAAGCAGGAAGAATTAATGACTGAATAGATCTCCTAATTTTAATGCTTATGTATAGAGCATAAATGTCTAGGAGTTTAGCCTGTGACACCAAAGCACTACAACTATGTTTGTTCAGACTCATGAAGCCTCACTGCTTCTTCCTCTTCTGCTTTATTTTGTTATGCTATCCTTAGTTTCTTTGTCTCCCCCTGTTTCTTCCTATTGGCACAGCAGAGGTACTTTGTGCAGATTTATAAATCAGGATTAACCCTACGCTTGATTTGTTTTCCTAAAAGTTGGTTATAGACAAGGATCTTGGCTTATCAAGTACTGTACCTAAACATGATAGGCATCCCAGCAGGTGTGGAAAAAATATGGAAAAACTTTTATTAATGGACATCTGGACTAATGACTTGTAAATAACCCCGAAAAAACTGTGCTTTGGGTCAGATGACTGGGGGGAATCTCCTCAGTTCAGCACTCCACCCCAAAAGATAATGAATAAATGCGTGTGTGCTTGAGAATTAACATATAAAAGTGTTGTGAGCAGCACACTCACTCATCTCCATTGAACGAAGTGGAGATTTGGAGTGGATGTGTGAATGAATGAGATACTATGGATGAAAAGGCCAAAAGGTCTATTATGATTAAGAGTGGAGCCAAACTTGAACCTGTAATTCCCCAATGAAATTGGAGAAGTCGTTTTGAATAAATTATGAATGTGGCCTGACCAGGAGACACAGTGAGAAAAACACAGTTCCAGAGTCAGTTCCATCGGCACAGGGTGAGGACATAGACAGCCCCACTTCACAGGTTGAGGGGACAAGAGAGATCCATAGGCACAGTTCTGGGAGACAGACAGTCTGTCTGTCTTACAGATAGCTAAAGGAACTAGTGTCCATTGAGTGAATCCCGGCCCACTCTTAAAAGCTTGATTAAACTGTCAGTCTATTTGTACAGGTGATTATGATGCTCACATAATAATAAACAACACAAACAGATCTATTGAATCAGTAGATTTCATAATAAAAGGTGTAGAGCAAACAGCCCCATTTCTAAATTGCTGGCAATACCATCTACCATGTAGACTCAGAGATAAAGTAAAAGGTGTTAGAGGAATAAGAAATCTCCTGCATTTGTCCACATGCACAGCCACCTATTGCACAACATATGTTTCACCACGTCTGAAATCAAATTTCCCATGCCTTAGTTGTTGCATATATCTTTTCAAGTCTGTCACCCTCAAACCTAAGGTTATGAATATAAGTGTTTAATGGAAAAGTAATATGTGTGAGTCAAACTATACAAATATATAGAATGACAGGAAAGGACTTTTTAATTTCTGAATTTACATGTGTACCATGCAAACACAAGGCAACAGTTATATCACTGAAAGAAAAATTTACAGGACTAGCATGATAGCTCACTGATTCTTGTTCTTGCTATACAAGTATGAGCACTGAATTAGAGGCCCAGAACTTACCTGTAACTCCAATTCCAGGAGAACTCCAGTTCCAGGGGAACCCGAGACCCTCTTCTGACCTCCGCGGCATTGCACGACACCAGTGCACAAACCTACATACAGACAGTACATTCATAGACATACAAAAATAAATAAAAAAAATAATAAAGTACGGGGCTGGGGAGATGGCCTAGCGGTTAAGAGCGCCGACTGCTCTTACAGAGGACCCAGGTTCGATCCCCAGCACCCACATGGCGGCTGAAAACCATTTTTTTTTTTTTTGCCTGAAATGTATCTTTAATATAAGCACAAGCACTTATTGAAGAAAAAAAAAGTGGGTGCTAAAGTAAGCCTAATTAACAGCGTCTGTATCTTTACATTACTGTTTGTTTCTTTAATGTGCATTTTAGGAGTGTTTTTTTTTTTCCAGCAGCTTATAGACTAACAGGTTGTAGAATATTAAAGCACAAGTCATTTCACGGCCATGAGAAATGTCATATGTCAAGACACATAGCCAATAGGAAATTGATTTTAAGCTCGGGGTCAGTTTTAAAACTGTTTTCTACAGCAATGTTTTGGATCTAGCAATGGGAAGAAAGGCCCAGAGGCCAGAGAATCAGGATTCTTAATGTACAAAAACAAAATTCCTTAAGTCCCAAAGAAGGAAGCTCAGGCTGTCCCTGAGTTGACTACATAGTGGCCATCTTCTGCAGAGCCTATTTGCTGCAGGCAAGACTTTTCCAGTGTTATCGAAAAGAGATTTGGGGGTTTGCTGTTAACGGTATTTGGTGTTTATCTTTGTTTTCTTTTGGTAGCCCATGCTCTCCTTCATATTTCAATCTTCCTGCCTTGGCCTCCCCACTGCTAGGATCAAGAGTTGTCATCTCGCCCGCCAAATGGACATAGTTTATTATAAGTGAGCTGTGAAACAAGGAATCACTGTAGAATCCACCCACTGCAGTGCCAATCAGCACAGAGCAGGATCTGGCAATAACACTCAAAGGGAATCCCCAGAAGACAGACAATCCGAGGAGATCAATCTTCAGACTTCTGTTTTAAGCAATTCCATTGTGAGGAGGGATTAGCAATTAGTATCAGGAACCCTCAGGAAGCTGTCTTCAGAGGGCTATAAGTAATTATGCTTCCATTAAGTGTATTAAACAGTGCCTGGCTCTCATTCCAGTGTAGTTCAATCATTCACAGATAATCTGGTTGTCTCCACAAAGTCTTGAATTAAAGGCTTCCTTCAGATAGCATCATAGACAAGGAATTAGGCAAAGTAGACCTCACCTGACCATGAAAGTCAAGATTCCTACGTGCAGGTTAGCCAGTGTCCCTACCTGGAACATGTTCCATAGCTCCCTCCTAAGTATGTGTCACCACGACTCAGCGTTTGCCAATAGGTAAATAACAGTAGATGAAATGTCAAAGAAAATAAAAAAGGAAAGAATCAGAAAAAAATGATCCGTTGTTTTCCCTATTATTTTTCTGGGAGAAATTGATAATCACACTTTCTTTTTTAGCCTTCAGGTCACAGGACCTAGGACTTAAGTGACAAGATCATTTGAGGACAACTTGAAAACAGTTTTCCAAGTTATCAAAATATCTGTCCCCTCTCCTGTCCTGCTCCGTCACTCTACATTCCATTTGCACCTTGTCTTTCATCTGCTCTACAACCCCTTGCTTTTAGCCTAGCTTGCTCTCCTCAACAGAGTTAGACTCTGCTGGAACAGGATTACTAGCATGCCTCTCAAAAAATTAAGTAGAACACACACCAGGCATGGTTGTACATACCTTTAATCCCAGCACTCAGGAGGCAGAGGCAAATGTCTAACTAACCTAACTAAATGTCTGTGCAATCCAGGCTAGCCAATACACATAGCAAGTTCCAGGCCAGTCGGGGCTACAAAAACAAACAAACAAGTACTACTAAATGGGACACTTATTACCTTTATAGATGAGTTCTGTACACAAACATTTGAGTTAGGATAACCTCTGAGGACCTAGCAGATGGGGAGTGGTCGCTTTGTGTCTTTTAATGAGTGGGACATTTGAAGAAGAGACTCTATCAATGCAAAGTGCACTGAGGTTGACTACAAAGATTCTGTCAGTGACCTTTTATAGCTGACAAACAAGGATATCTGGAGCCAATTTTGGTACTATAATTTTGCCCCAGGCTCTGCAGGAAGCTGCGGTGGAAGCCTCACACTCTTAATGCCACTATTTGGCCTCAGGAAAAGTTTTCCCAGCCAAGTTTAAACCCCTGGAGACTAGGGGTGTATAATTTAAGCACTCATATAAGCTAAGAGGGAAAGCTGCAATGCTAGGGCTTCCATAATGGAAAGATCATTATTTTTAGTTTGTATAGAAAGCAGATCTGGCAGCTGTGAGGGAAAATGTAGCCTTTGAAAAGAACCTACCATCGTTATATTTAAGCTGTTGGGATACAGCCTTTGACTCTCAGGCAATTGTCATATGCTCAGAATTACCCCGTGCACAGTCACGGGCTTAATGATTTTGAAAGTAGCAATACACAAGTAAAGAAAGTGAGGGGTTGGGGCCTAGAAGTGTTTTATGACTATTATTTATCTTGCCTGCTTAAGAATTTGTAACCGTATGCAGAGCTAACAGGAGAATGATAATGAAACTCTTTAAACCTTTTCTTTCTTTCTTTCTTTCTTTCTTTCTTTCTTTCTTTCTTTCTTTCTTTCTTTCTTTCTTTCTTTCTTTCTTTCTTTCCTTCTCTCTGTTCTTTTTCATAAGTATGACCTGTCTTTATTTAGACAGGGTAACAGAGAGGATAAGTATGTGGTTAAATAGATTTCCATTACAAAGTTAGTTTTCTACTTATTGTGTGACCATGATTAAATCACTAACTGCTCTCGTTTTAAGTTATTTACAAAGTAGATGCTGTTTGTGTTGACGGCAGTCACTGTCTCAGAAGGATGCTGTGTAGAGTACCCTCATTCAATACATAGTTATTCTTCCATATGCATTAGTTGTGTTGGGTTGTGGGGATACACAGGATAAGTCACTCGAAAGTCCCTGACTTGTCCAAACATGATAATCCTGTAACTACATGAGATAACACATGTGTGCATCTGAAGATAGCATCATGTAGAAACTGAGTGCTTGGGACTGGAGAGATGGCCTGGCGGTTAAGAGCACTGACTGCTCTTGCAGAAGACCCGGGTTCGATCCCCAGCACCCACATGGCAGCTGGCTGAGAAACTGAGTTCTTTAAAAATGTAAATGTGTATTCAGTGGCAATGTTGTACTCTATGGATCACTGGGCTTAGGAGACAGGCTGACCAGGTTTGATCTTGCTTCTAACACAGAGATAACTTGGAAAGGGTGAGCAAAGTAACCTATCAAGTTTGATTCCTTGCCTGCAAATGGGGGTCCATAATAATATCTACCTCCAGGGTTGTGATATGGATGAAATCAAATAATGAATGGTTGCTGCCATTTAGAGAAATGTGTGAATCAGGAACATCTCAGACTGAAATATTGACAAATTAGTAATGACAGGTAATGACTATAAAGCTGACTGTGTCTGAAAGCCAATGAAAACAGCTGTCTGATATGGGCTCAGGCCTAGTTTATTATCCCTTATTAGCATCTCATGTATCCCAGGCACTGGCTGGAGGCTGCAGAGGTAGAAAGCACCGTCCTAAGGTCTTAGAATCTGGCTGCTGCACTGGGAAGAGGAGGGGGTAAGTAACTAACTCTAGGAGGGGGGAGATCAGTAAGAGCTATGGGGAGACAGTGGAAGCCTCTGGAAGCCCCTTAGGATAAGTCCCCACTTTAATCCTTTCTTCCATCAGTCTTCTGGAGAAGAAACTCTTATGCTCCAATTTGAAGGTGAGGAATCTAAAGTTTAGAGGTTCTTATTCACTTGAACAAAACCATATCATCAGTAAAAGGCCAAATGACATTTCCATTACTTGGTCTTTCTGATGTCAGTGTTGGTTGTTTCTACCACATCACCATATCTCTACTAGTCATGTGTAGATTCCAGTTTTCCTTGAGGGGAAAAAGTAAGTCAAAGGAAGAATAAACAATTCAATAAATTGACTCAAATTGCCATCCAAGTGCAATGCACTCCTACTGCCACAGGTCTGAAAGAAGCACTGAGTTTATCCAGGTGAGTCATTTACCAAGGAAAGCACACTTACATTAATGTCCAATACCGAAGTCATTTTTGTCTGTTGATACCACCTAATCCCGTTAAAGGACATGAACGACTTTGACCATTTGCACTAGATTTCTAAAAGCAAGAATCCATACCTTGACTTTGAGTACATACCCAGGATGTGATTTTGAAATTTGCTTATTTAACAAGCATAATCAAATGGTAATATCATATAGAGATGTATGCAAATTGTGATAAAACTGAGTCCTTTGGTAGATATTTAAGGACATGTGAATCTATCCCAATTCAAATTTAGAAACAGATGTGTGTAGATTTTCTGGCAAAGCTTGGCAGGATGCAAAACAATTCTGCAGCCTGGCCAATGGTGTTACTAAACCTTATGAAAGAATGTGTTAACAAAAGAGAAGGGCATGGCTGTATCTTAGATACATGGCTGTATCTAAGAAGAATAAAGAGCATTATTTTTATTGCTGCTGACTCGGTATTGTCCAGAGAGAGAGATACTAAATACAACACATTCCTCGCTATGGTTCAAGAGGCTTCTGCCTCCTAGAGAATATACCTCTTAATACTGTTTGTTGCTCTTTGATCTATTTGATGTTCACATTTGAATAATTGAAAAGTCAAATGTGCTGGCATACAAACTTACACACTCACATGTCTCTTAATAGTTGTTAAGCATACCTTGTAAATATTTAAATATAAATTAACACATTGGCTCCTGATTTACGCATGTATGCCTTGTGATTTTGGTCACCGTGAGTCAGTTTCAGGTGGCTGGTGAGCTTCAAATGTATGACCTTGTTTCTGACTCCATGTCCCTGAGGTGGAACCCTGAGTCATGATGGTGGAAGGATGACAACAGCCCCAGGACGCCCCGTCTGGACATGTGCCAGCACCTCGATGTTGAAACTCTGACTGTAGCAGTCAGAGAGAAGTCCACAGTAGATTTAATCAGATAGAAGACTTGAAGATGAGCCAATTAAACTGAAACCATCTTAAGTATATATAGGTAAAAGAACAAAGAGTAGTGCCTACGAAATAAAATCTAAAGATTCCCAGCAAAGGACTTGTATACACACAATTGAAGTCCTACAGGAAAAGGGAAGGAAAGAGTGTGTGAAGACTATGGTTAAAACTTCCCAATTGTAATTTTGTCTCTTATCATTTATTGTTTATTTTTTATATGTATGATGTGTGTGTGTGTGTGTGTGTGTGTGCAGGCATGCCCTTCTGAACATTTCCTACATGGAAATCAGAGGACAACTCTCAGAAGTCTGTTCTCTCTTTATTCCATGAATTCTTATCAAGAAGAAAGGAAGGAAGGAAGAAAGGAAGGAAGGAAGGAAGGAAGGGAGGGAGGGAGGGAGGGAGGGAGGGAGGGAGGGAGAGAAGGAGGGAAAGAAGGGGAAAGAAAGGGAAAGAAGAAAGGAAAGGAAGGGAAGGGAAGGGAAGGAGGAAAAGGAAGGTAAGGAGAGGGGAAGGGGGAGGGGATGGGGAAGGAAAGGGAGGGAAGGGAAGGAGAGGGAAGGGAAGGGGAGGGAAGGGAAGGAGAGGGAAGAGAAGGAGAGGGAATGGAAGGGGAGGGGAGGGCAGGGGAGGGGAAGGAAGTGGAGCAAATGAAAATATGTAGGATGAAAAGCAGGCCCAAAAGGTTCACTGATTATCCTTTAATGAAATTGTTGTACAAAACCAAGAGACACTATTGTAAATAATAAGAAAGAAGTGGCAAGCATGCATAGCAGACTAAGGGCTAATCTCCCACAGAGGCCAAATTGAATGAAGGGCCATGTTTAATGTAGAAAATAAAAAAAATTCTGTCTACTGACAATTCTATTTTTGGCAAAGCTATCTTTTAAAAATGAAGGATGAATTAAGACATTCCTGAAAAATACACACCAAGGGACATTGTCAGGAGTAGACCTGATTTATCAGAAATGTCAAAAGGGGCCCTGGAGAGATGGCTCAGTGGTTAAGAGCACTGGCTCCTCTTGCAGAGGACCCACATGGCAGCTAACACCCATCTGTAACCACAACTACAGGGGAAACTGATGTTCTCTTCTAACCTCTGTGGGCATCTCACAACACAGGTGGGTGCACTTATATACACGAAGGCAATACACTCATACACTTATGGGTATATACCCACAAGACTCATCCTATTGTAGAGATACATGCACAACCTTGTTTATTGCAGCTTCTTCACAATAGCAAAGAGCTGGAAGCAACCTAACTGTCCCTCAAATGATGAGTGGATAATGAAAATGTGATATGTCTACACAATGGAGTTCTATGCAGCAGTAAAGAAAGATGATATCATGAAACTTGGAACTAGAAGCTATTCTGCTAAGTAAAGTAACAAAATCCCAGAAAGAAAAATGACATATGGTGTCCCTCATTTGTGGATCCTAGCACCAAATCCTTCTATGTTAAGGCAAACTGAGTATTTTTTTTTCTTTTTTAGTAAATATACCTGATGCTAATATAAAAATGTACATTAAAATGAACATCAACTTGCTGTATAATTTAGGAATGCAAAATAATATTTCTTTTTACCTGCATGCAACTCTACTATTAAAAGGTGGATCTCTAAACATGTTTTGGAATTAACCTATAGTCATTTTCAGACATCGTAGTTTTTGGTATATATGTGGAGTGTATACATGCCTATTTTGGAGTAATATACAATTAAAGGGAACAACAACAACAAAAGACTTGTTCAAAGAACTGACTGAAACAGTGAACTTCTGCATGGAAAAATTAAAAAAGACTGAAAGAAAGATGCAAGACATGTATGGCAGAATGCACTAGCTCTGGTAGGGTGGGGGCCATGGAAGGGGGAATGAGTCTAAATTTGATTAAGAAATGTTGTATGAAATGAGAAAAAGTTCAATAAAAATTAGGAAAAATGAATTGTTTTAACAGGTAAGAGTATACTGATGCAGTATCTGATACGATGTAGAAGTTGTGTGAATCCTATTGCCTTCCTGCAACACAGTGACAAGCAACAATTGTGATAAATCAATCTGCCCATTCTCTTTGCAGTCCCCCCCCCTTCTTCTGGGGGTTTTCTGAAATTCCTGCTTTTCCTGATCATAGATTTTTTTCACATTTTGCTGTGAGCTTGGTTCTTAATCCTATTTAGATCTCCTTGCTAGTATCAGAACAAGGATTCAGGTTTCTTTCTTCCCTTCTGCTGCATGCCTCTATTGTCTGCTATTTTTTCTAAGTGTTGTCACCCCTTTGTAAAATTTCTCCTTAGAATGTCTCTCCTCAGTGACATGCGGTTGTCTTATTTTAGGCCTTTATCTTTGTAGTAATATGTTTTTATATTAAGTATCACATACATGACAAAGTAGGAAAGCATACCCGTCCTTGCTGTCTTTCTGTATCTCTATCACAAGTGTATATCTCTAAATGATACTCCTTTGTTTGACTCTCTATGATCTATACAAACAAAAATGATGGGAAGATATAATTTACATTTCCCTTATTTGTTTAATAAGCATGTGGTATTTATTCATATCATTATGTGTCTAGAATTCATTTGCATTGGTTTACTTCCAGCCTGTAGAGATTGATGCTGCCTGGCCTCTGGGAGCTCTTCAGATGGGATGACTGAAAACTCTGCTTCTGTCACAAGCATTTCAGGATGTAGGTACATGTACCCACATGTAAGCAATATGTTTATACACATAAAATTAGAAAAAAAATTATATATAAATACCAGAAAAACTATTCATAATGCAAGGACCATAAAACAATTCTCCATCATTTTTAATTAATTGATTATAAATTTGTCCTCCAAACCATATGATAATGAATCCTGAAAAAATAGGTAATAACATCCTACTGTATTTAAGAATTGAGAAATACTTATCCCAATTATATTTGAAAATTGTTTCATAATAAAATTTATTTTACATTGTAATATGCAAAAAAAAAAATATCAAGGGGGATCATTCAGGCCAGACACCTAATGCTGTGTTCACTAATTCAAAATCTCAAAAAAAAAAATTGTAATATTGTCTACTACATAATTTAAAAAACAATATTATAAATTTTCATCACTTATTTTCTATGGGATTTGAAGATAAAGTTATAAAACTAAGTAGTATATCAATTTTGGTGGGCAAGGAAGTTGTAAAACTAGCAAGTTTATTTGCATTTTAATTAATTATATTGATTGGTACATGTTTATACAATTAAAAATAGATTTAAAAGAAACTGGATTAATTTCTTATTGTCAAGTTAAGTAATGTTAAAATATTTTGCTCTGTGCCATTACAGGCCCACCTCCACAGGCGCCACCCAACCCTAGGACCATAGAGAGGATCTGCATGTGTGGCTAGAAGGCCAGCCAGGGGCACACTCTCTGTGCCTAACTGTTCAGGTAGGGACTGGTATGCTGGCCAAAGGATTCAACACCCCCCACCCCGCCCCCTGCTCAAGCTACTGATACTGAGATGGATAGTATAAACTGCTGGTGCTGTGGTTTATTGCTGTGTCAGTGATTGGAGGCTGCATAGCCCAAACTGAGGAAGAAACCAACAGGAAGCAAACTGAGTGACCAACCAGTCCTCCATATTAACATCTGAGATTTGCAACAGAAGGCAAACAAATAAATAAAGGGGGAAAAAAACAACAACAAAAAATACACATGCCCAAAACACAACAGAAAAATAACAATATGGGAAAAGCTCGAAATAAATCCCCAACAAACTCAACCAATCCTGTAGAAGATTCCAACAATGAGATCTCTCTGGAAGGGAACCAAGATACCAACCTTAGAAGAACAATTGTAGACATATTCAAAGACAATAAAGAACAAATCAGAGAACTAAAGGGAGAGAATGAAAAACTCATGAAAGAACTAGAAGGAAAGAATGATAAACTCTGGAAAGAACTAAAAGGAGAGATTGATAAACTCAGAAAAGAACTAAAGGAAGAGAAATACAAACTCTGAAAAGAACTAGAGGGAGAGAATGACAAACTCCAGAAGGAAGGGGAAACATTGAAAAGATCTCAGACTGAAAGGAAAAAAGAAACTGACCAGCAAAGCAAGGAGCTACAAGAAAAAGAATGAAAAGCTCCTAAAGGAAGTGGAAATACTGAAGAAATCACAGGATGAAATAAAAAAGGAAATTGAACATTCATCCAATCTGCAGGAAAGGATGGGAAAAAGCCTCAGAAGCAGAATGGAAGAAGCAGAAAAAATAATATCAGACCTCAGGATAACACAGCACAGCTAGAAACCTCCAGGAAATGTGGGACACTATGAAAAGACCAAACTTCCGCATCATAGGGATAGAGGAAGGAGGAGAATCCCAAGAGAATGGTATTGAACAGGTCTTCAACAGAATAGAAGAAAACTTCCCCAAACTGAAAACAGACAAACCCATAGAAATACAAGAAGCAAACAGAACACATAATAGACAAGACCAGAAAAGAAATTCCTCATGTCATATCATAGTTAAAACACTAGATGCTCAAAACATGAAAGCCACAAGAGAAAAATAACAAGTTACATACAAGGGGAAACCCATCAGAATCACACCTGACTTCTCAGTGCAAGCCATGAAAGCCAGAAGAACATGGACCAAAGTATTCCCAGTACTAAATGACTAGATGCCAACCCAAATACTATACCCAGCAAAAATGTCAATCAGAGTTGAAGGAGAAAGAAAAATCTTTCATGACATAAACAAAATGAAAGAACACATGTCAAAATATCCTTAAGCAACCCAAGAGAGAAATTACCAAAAGCATAGCAAAGTAAATAAATACCTAGACCAAGAATGCAAATGAAAAATAATTTGAAAGGAAACAACACATATCTCTCAATAATTACCTTAAATATCAATGGTCTAAACTCCCCATTCAAAAGACATAGACTGGGAGAATGGATTAGGAAACAGAATCCATCCATATGCTGCCTCCAAGAAACCCATCTCACCCTCAAAGACAGACAAAACCTTAGAGTGAAAGGATGGAAAAAAAATATTCCAAGCAAATGGTACCAAAAAGTAAGCAGGAGTAGCTATTCTAATATCAGATGAAATAGACCTCCGAGTAAAATTAATTAGAAAAGATAAAGAGGGTCATTATATCCTTATCAATGGAACAATTAACCAAGAAGATCTCACAATCTTAAATATTTATGCACCAAACTCTGGTGCACTGAATTTTATAAACACAATCCTTCGGGACCTCAAGGCACAGATTAGTCCCAGTACACTAATAGTGGGGGACTTCAATACCCCACTGAACCACCTGGATAGGTCAACTGGACAAAAAATAAACAGAGAGATATCAGTACTGAACAACACAATACACCAAACGGACCTCATAGATATCTACAGAATATTCCATCCAAACACCAGAGAATATACTTTTTACTCAGTGCCCCATGGAACATTCTCCAAAATTGACCACATACTGGGACACAAAAGAAACCTCAACAAATACAAAAGAATTGAAATGATTCCATGCATTCTATCAGACCACAGTGCAATAAAGCTCAATATTAACACCATGGTAAGCCCTACTAACTATAAGAACACATGGAGACTAAACAAGACAATACTGAACAATGAGTGGGTCAGAGAAGAAATAAAGAATGAAATAAAAGCATTCCTGGAATTAAACAAAAATGACAATACAACACAACAAAACCTGTGGGATATATTAAAGTCAGTCCTAAAAGGGAAATTTATAGCCCTAAGTGCCCACCTTAAAAAAAAAACAAAAACAGAAAGAAAACAAGTAAATGATCTAAGACAGCAGCTAGAAAGACTTGAAAGACAACAACAAATGAACCCTAAACCCAACAGACAGGAAGAAATAACAAAAATCAGAGCAGAAATCAATGAAATAGAAACAAAGAAAACAATACAAAAAATCAATGAATCCAAAAGCTGGTTCTTTGAAAAGATAAACAAAATAGACAGACCTCTAGCCCAGTTAACCAAAAGAAAGAAAGAGCAACTCCAAATCAATAGCATTTGTGATGAAAGGGGAAACATCACAACAGATAAAGAAACGATCCAGACAATCCTGCAAGAATACTTCAAAAACCCATACTCTACTAAATTTGAAAACCTAAGAGAAATTGATGACTATCTGAAATCTTGGGATTTTCCAAAGCTTAAGCAAGAAGAGATTGACAGCTTAAACAGACCCATAACACTTGAGGAAATTGAAGATGTAATAAAAAGCCTCCCAACTAAAAAAAGCCCAGGCCCAGACAGTTTCACAGCAGAATTCTATAAATCATTTAAAGAGGTCTTACAACCATTACTTAAACTTTTCAGAAGGATACAGACAGAGTGAAATATCCCAAATTCCTTCTATGAAGCCAGCATCACTCTAATACCAAAACCAGGCAAAGACACAAACAAGAAAGAAAACTATAGACCCATATCATTGATGAACACAGATGCAAAAATTCTCAACAAAATACTTGCAAATTGCATACAGACCCACATCAAAAAGATCATCCATCATGACCAGGTTGGATTCATACCAGAGATGCAGGGATGGTTCACCATACATAAATCAATAAATATCATAAAACACATAAATGTACTTAAAGACAAAAACCATGCAATCATTTCAATTGATGCAGAAAAAGCTTTCAACAAAATCCAGCATCCTTTCATGCTTAAAGTCTTAGAAGGAATTAGACTGAAATGATCACTCCTCAATGTAATCAAAGCCATATACAAGAAACCCACAGCCAACATCATCCTAAATGGAGAAAAGTTGGAAGCATTCCCTTTAAAGTCAGGAACATGGTAAGGCTGTCCACTATCACCACTCCTCTTCAATATAGTGCTTGAAATGCTTGCTAGGGCAACAAGGCAAGAAAAGGAAATTAAAGGAGTACTAATTGTAAATGAGGAAGTAAAACTATCCCTTTTTGCAGATGATATGATAGTTTACCTAAGGGATGATAAAAACTCCACCCGAAAACTCTTAGAAATGATCAAAAAGTTTCAGTAAAGTGGCAGGATACAAAATAAACCTAGAAAAAGCAGTAGCCTTCCTTTACATCAACAATAAGCAACTGGAGAAGGAATATAAGGAGACCTTCCTAATCACAATAGCCTAAAAAAAAAAAAAAAAAAAAAAAAACCCTAGGAATAAACCTAAAGACACACCGAAGAACTTAAAACAAATTTTAAAACCCTACGAAAGAAGATTTGAAAATGACATCAAAATATGGAAAGACCTCCATGCTCCTGGTCGGTGGGAAAAAATTATAGTTAAAATGTCCATTCCTACCAATTATAATAGATTCAATTGCAAACTCAATAAAATCCCATGAGCTTTTCTTTCACAGAGCTTAGAAAAAAAAACCTTCATTTTGGAAAATAGAGACTGAATAGTTAAGCAAGCTGAGTGAAAATTGAATAACTGGGGGAATTAATTACGGATTCAGCTATATTACAGGGATTAGTCATAAGAAATCCTGGTATGGACCAAAAAAACCAGACACATTGGCCAATGGAACAAATTAAGATAAATTGAGTCATATAACTCAGCCACTCATATGTACAAGGGACACAAAAAATCAATGGAGGAAAGATAGCATATTCAGCAAATGGTGTTGGAAAAACTGATCACCACGTGTGAACAAAAAATTACATCACCGTACTCAACTGTAACAGAAAAACTCGAAGTGGAATTAAATATCTCAACCTATAATCTGAAGCCTGAAGGTGATAGAGAAATTTGGCGACTACAAGAATAGGTGTAGGAAAAGGATCTTTCTAATATCAGAACAGCAGCGACAGGAATAAGGAAAACTGCTGACAAGTGGAGACTAATCAAACTCAAAGATGCTTTGCACAGAAAAGAAAACATATCAGAAAGTGAAGAGAAAACCCACAGAGTAGGAGGAAACCTTCCCACCAGATACAGAAAAGCATTAACATCCAGAATAATAATAAGCACTTAAAAAGCAAGAAGTAAGAAAACAAACGACTTACTCAAAAGATGGAGTAAAGAGCGGAAAAGAGAACTTCACCAGTAGGGAAGTAAAGAGGGCTTAGAAACATCTTAAAAGTGTGCAACATTGACAGTGATTTACAAAAAAAAAAAAAAAAAAAATTGAAACAGTGAAGTGACAAACAAAAGTGTTCAACATCATTTAATAATTAAGGAAATGCAAATTAAAACCCACACTAAGGTATCATCTCACTCCAATAAGACTAGCCCAAGATCAGAAAACAAAAGCAAAAAAACCAGCTGCGTGAGAGGTTTGTGGGGAAAGGGGAACACGCAGCCCGCTGCTGGTGGGAATGTAAACGGGTAGAACCACTGTGGAAAGCAATTGTGGAGAACCTTAAAAAAAAAACCCAAAACACTTTTTTTTTTTTTTTTTTTTTATAATAAAATATTTTCTACTGCAAAGATACATGCACAGCTATTTTTATTGCAGCTCTCGTCACAATAGCAAAGACCTGGAACCAACCCCAAATGCCCCTCAACGGAAGAATGGATAAAAAAATGTGGCACATCTACAAAATGGAGTTTCTATGGACAGTAAAGAAAGAGACATTATGAACTTTGGAATTAAATTGATGGAACTTGAAGCAATTAATACTAAGTGAAGTAACACAGTCCAGAAAAAAAAAAAAAAGGTAATAGTTTCCCTCATTGTGGATGCTAACACAAAATCCCCAGTTGGTAGGCAAACTTGGTCAACTTAATTATTATATTTCATTGTAATCTGAAAGTAACTGTGCTGTTTAAGGTGACTATAATTGGGCTCTAGAATTGTCCGACCACTTACACTCACACAGTGTAATCACCATATATAGATGGAGGAAGATGTAGTATATTTGAAAAAAAAGAATGTAAAGTTACACGACTTTATACCTGCAATGCAATTTGCTGTTTAAATGTGAAATCTCTAAAGGTGTTGAGGAATCAATCTATAAGCACTATTTTCAGAATTTTTTAAATTTTGACTTATACAGTTTTTAAATTATTGACTTAGCAATGTTTTATCTTTTGACCTACACATATGTTGGAATAATATAAAATAAAAAAAGTAATTGATTGCCTTTATAGAAAAAAAACATTTTGTTTACAATATTTGTTTTACAATATAACAATTTACAAAATTGTTATAACAATTTTCTATCAGTTTGTGACTTGCTTATTAATTATTTTAATAATTCCTTCCATAAGTTAAAAGTTCATAATTGTAATGAGGTCCAACTATATATTCCTTTCATGGGTTTGTTTGTCAGTGTTTTTTGGATTGCAGCGAATCTGACTTGGGTAAGATAAAATCTAAACATGATTGTTATTCGAATTCCCCTGATGCTTAAAAATGCTCAACTTTTAAAAAAAGTATTCTTAGCTGGGCCTTGATGGGAACATGCCTTTAAAGCTGAGCACAACCCAGGCCCAGGAGGCAGAGCAGGAAATCTTTTGTGAGTTCAAGGCAGCTTGTCTACAGAGGTCCAGGACAGCTGAGGTACAGGGTAAACCCGTTCCTCAAAAAGACCAAAAAAAAAAAAAAAAAAGTATTTCTCAGCCATTTGCATTGCATTTTTAGACGACTGCCTGTTCAGCTTTGCCCCAATTTACTATTTGTTTGTTTGTTCTTTGGTGTTTAGTTTTCTTGAGTTCTTTGTATATTCTAGATATTAAACTTCTGTCAGAGAACATTCTCTAGTGTATTTGTAGCTACTTTGTCAGAAATCAGGTCGAAGTAAATTAATGGATTTAAGTCTGGGTTTTGCATTCTGTTCCATTGACCAATGAATCTGTTTTTATGCTAGTATCATGCTGTTTTCCTTACTATAGTTCTGTAGTATAATTTGAAATCAAGGATGGATGCCTACAGCAATTGTTTTATTGTCCAGATTTATGAAGGAACTTTATTTTGAACACCCATTCCCATTCAATACAGTCATTTTGTTTTCATAATTATAGCCACTATTGCTAGAATGCAGTGAATACTCAATGAAAGTTTAACTTGCATTTTTTGGTGATTGAGGATGCTGAATATATATTCTATTATCTATCTATCTATCTATCTATCTATCTATCTATCTATCTATAGGCTTTTTGACACAGGGTCTCCCAGTAGCCCCAGCTGGCCTGGAACTCTTTATGTAGACCTTGCTGGCTCCAATCGCACAGAGATATACTTGCCTCTGCCTCCTGAGTGCTGGGACTAAAGTCATGTGCCACCAGGCTCAGCTGATGTTGAATGATCTAAAAAATATTTATTGACCATTATATTGAAAAGTGCCTATTTGGCTCATTGGTCTGTTTAATGATGGGCTTTTTTATGTAATGAATCTAATTTTGTTTTGATCAATCTGATCTCATATAAAGACTAGTATTTATTTTCTTTAGTCATATTTTTCTCAAAACTGGCAATAACTAATACACCACGAACAGATGAATGGATAATTGTTCTGATATATCCTCATAAGCTGACATCTGCAATATTAAAAGGAAAGAACTATTAAGCCACACACACATGAAAAAATAAACTGTGGATGAAAGTTGTGTGCATTAAGTGAAAGAAACATTTCAGAAACTGATATCTACAGTGTGAATGCAATATACAACCTGGAAAATTAAAAACTAGAGACACATCAAAAATGGTTTGTGAGAAGAGTTGTGTTAAAAGGCTGACAAAGCTCTTCAAAATGATACACATGACCCAATGCATTTATTATAACATATAGAGCTTTGCAGTGCAGAGTGAGCCTTAACATATTACCACAGTGAGTTCAAGAGATCTTTAAATGCATATGATGATCAAGAACTGAAGATACATGAAGTAACATTACTTATGGGGTAGAACATGAAGATTGTGACCTAAGTAATTTTGGAAACGATTGAAATGGATATAATGCAGTCAACAGAAGCTGTACCTAAGCACGGCACTGCAGTAAGTAATGTTTGCCTTGGGTACAGCTTATGAATTCTGATCCCAAGTTTCATTGAATAATTGTATAATTTGGTGAATGGTAGCTTATTGTGGCACCAAGTTTACTAAAGATTGGAGTCAGAAAGAACAGAAACATAAGGAGAAGGGAATGAAATAATTTGTGTGGAAATAGATTATGGTTGGAGAGACCAGTAAGAAGCTGTGTTTACTTAACAGATGCCTTTTAAAGGGTGGGTCACAGCCCTGCATGAGACTATATAACCAAGTGTGGTGGTCACAAAAAAGAAAGGAAAGGAAAGAGTTCTGAATGCACAGTAACCAAAATTGATTCAAATTTAAACAGGTCTGATGTGGCTCTGGAAGCGCCCACCTGTACTGCATTGCATAACTCCACTGCAGCCTTGGTTCTGAAAACATGCTACACGTACTTTGTACTCTGCATGCTGTCATACCATGCATTCCCAACAAGCACACTGCCTGAAACACCTCAGCTCCTACAGGAGCCTACTGTATGTTATGGATTGATTGCATTGGGTTTACTGTGCATATCAAGTTTCCTTCTTTTATACAATCAGAATGGTTTAATTATAGAAAACAGACTTTTAATGTTTGCCTCTCATTACTCATCAGCATGTATCAATTAGTATATCTTTGGGTTGTATTTTGTTTGAATGTTCAATTTAAAAAAACTTCTATGTGCGATGCAGTAAATAAAGGCAGTTGTCTCCAAGCATGAAGATCTGAATTGGATCTCCAGAATCCACATGGTAGAAAGAGAAGAATGACTCTTGCTAGAAGGCCTCTAACCTCCACACCGGCACCATGACATGCACACACACACACACACACCACACACACACACACACACACACACACACACACACACAAGAGACAGAAAGAGGGAGCAAGAGAGAGAGAGAGAGAGAGAGAGAGAGAGAGAGAGAGAGAGAGAGAGAGAGAGAGAGAGAGAGAGAAAAAAAAC